>MU968411.1:16476383-16763060 GCA_034641835.2 Pinus albicaulis | reverse complement strand
CTTTTACCTCTCTCCCTTTCGGAGTAGCAGTATTAGCGAAGTGAGCACTGGTGAAGTAGCAGCACATAGTAATAGCAAGGCAGAGTCACAGCACAGGCGGAGTTTCAGCACAGGCGGAGTTTCAGCACAGGCAGAGTCACATCACAAAAGGAGTTTCAGCACAGGGAGAGTCACAGCACAGGCGGAATTTCAGCACAGGCAAAGTCACAGCACAGGGAGAGTTTCAGCACATTGTCCAAGTAGGCTTCATGATCTTTGTTTCATTGCTTTGCAACTAGCTGCTTGCATGTAATTTTTTAAAAATTTTATCTAATCAATTCAATTTTATTTTATTTTTGTTCACTTGCAATTTGCAAATTTTTTTGGCCTTGTAGCTGAGTTTCTCAGCCATACAACAGCCCTGTGTGGCTGAGAAACTCAGCCACAAGGGCTTGTTGTTTGCCTCCTCAGCGCGCAAGCCTTGTGGCTGAGTTTCTCAGCCACACAGGGTCGTTGTGTGGCTGAGAAACTCAACCACAGGGCCTACGGTCTGCCTCCTGAGCCTGCAGGTCTCTTTTATATGTTTGGCATTGCAAATTGATAATCTTTGTTGTTATTGTTTTACAGCTCATTGGTGGATAGATTGTGGCTCTGAGGCACCACAATTACAAGAATTCGTCATCAGAGTTTTGAGTCAACCCTATAGTGCTTCTTCTTGTGAGCGCAATTGGACAGTGTTTGAGCACATCCACAACAAAAAGAGAAACAAGTTGGAGCATGAGAGGTTGGAGAAGTTGGTTTTCATCTACTACAACCTTTGAATGCTCACAAACCAAGTGCAAAGAAAGGATACAGATCCAATTTTATTGGATACTATTGAATTAGAGTCTGATTGGGTTGTGGAGGAGGAGCCCCCTGATTTGAGTTGGCTTGATGAAGAGACTGAGGATCTCTTTAGTTTTCCATCTCAAATGGAGACTCCCAATACACTTGCCTCACAGTTGCTTCAGCCTTCCGATGCTACCATGAGCTCCACGAAGGCTTATTATAGGCGTGGTCGTCCATGAGTGATGAGACTCAAGATTGTTATGAGACAATCCTTTATCATTTATGACATATGTATTTGAATTTTAAACTTGCTGACATTTTCTATTTTAATTATGGAATCATGATTCCTTTTCTTATTCAGTATCTAAATGTTTTGCTTACAAAAATCGAATATGCTATGTTGTACTTTTATAGATATGAGATGATATTATGAATTATTGCATATATTGTGGTTTTTATAACTTATAAGGACTGGAATTATCATTAGTTTTTTTTTTCTGCTTAAAATTTACCATATTTTAATTCTTTTTTGCATTTTGACGAGTCTTATACGAGTTTTATACGGGTTGTTCCCGAGTCTTATACGAGTCGACGAGTCAATGGTCGGACGAGTCTTATACGAGTACGAGTCGTGCAACATTGATATATATATATATATACACACACACATTTATGTATTTTTAATCAGCCTAGTTGTCCAGCTGGTTCTGGTCCAGTCCCAGTCTGGCCCTTAGCCAATTCCAGTTCCGGTTCTGACAATATTGATCACAATAGGCTTGTAAATGCCAAATACAGCATCACGGCAGCAATAGAACCATATAAACACCTGAATCCCTTCCATCAAGTCACCATAACTTATGATATACAGTTCCAAATTTCACAAATGAATCCCAAAAGAATTTGCACTTACATTGAAATGATAGAATCAAATGAAATGCCAATATCTCGCCCGCCAATTGGAGACAGCAAACAATTGCTAAATGCAATCTCCACAAGTACCAGCATTTTGTGTATTAGAATCAATGACTTGAGGGAATGCTACTAGAAAGTGATGCATGGATCAAAATCTACAACACAGATAAACCTGGGAATGATGTAAGCAGTGGAAAACCCTTACTGCAGTGGCGGCTTCGAGTCTAAAACTTGAATGACCACAATAATTGCATAACAGTTTCTGATTATGTCACTGCAAGCATACGGCTCTTGACTATTTCGATCATTGTCTAAGGTTGTATGGTGATATTCACAACTCCAATGGCAAGCATCTTACCAATGGTGGAACAACGTAATTCTATTGTTCTTCTATATCATTCATTATAAAGTTTGTTTGAGGCAAATACCCAGCTTCTTTCATCTGCCCAGCTAACTTTTGCAACATGGCATAGATCTCCTGTATTTGTGGGTGTGATCTATCTCCTACAGGGAATACGTGTACCCTGCTCTTTACCTCAATCCAACTGCATCCAGGTTCCTTCTTTATACCTTTGTCTTTCATTGCTTTCCTCAACTTTAACATGTCCCGCCACTTACCAGCTGTAGCATAAATATTTGACAACATGACGTAATTTCCAGCATTTTGTGGATCTAACTCAAAAAGGTGTTCTGCTGCAACTTTTCCTAGCTCCATATTGCCATGGACTTGGCAAGCACCAAGTAAGGCTCCCCAAACAGTAATATTAGGTTTAAATGGCATTTTTTTGATAAAATCATATGCCTCATCCAAACACCCGGCACGGCCAAGGAGGTCAACCATACAGGCGTAATGCCCTGCTCTTGGTGGAATACAGTGATCTCGAGTCATGGTATTGAAATAATGCCAACCTTCATTCACTAGACCTGAATGGCTGCAAGCAGTCAGGACAGCCAAGAAGGTGACATCGTCAGGCTTCAAGCCCGATCGCTTCATTTCTTCAAAGAGTTGGAGAACCTCTTTGCCAAATCCGTGCTTGCCATAGGCTGTAACAATGACAGTCCATAAGACCACATCCCTCAGGGATATAAAGTCAAACACTTGTCGTGCCTCCTTTATGCTCCCACATTTAGCATACATGTCGACAAGGGCACTGCCTAATACAACATCTGATACAAAGCCACTATTAATTATGCAAGCATGGACCTGCTTACCCTGTTCCATAGATGCCAAGCTAGTACAGGCACCAATAGCACTAGCAAAGGTGAAACCATCGGGTTTAATTCCCATCATTTGCATTTCTGAGAAGACTTTCAGAGCTTCCTCACCATGCCCTTGTTGGGTATATCCTGCAATCATTGTATTACACGAAACCGCATCCCTATCGCTCATTATCTTGTATACAAGGCACGCATTGTGGAGGCTTCCACACTTAGAATACATGTCAGTGAGGCCGTTGCCTAAAACTAAATGCAACTTAAATCCACTTATAACCATATGGGCATGGATCTGCTTGCCTTGTTCTAGGTCCCCTAACCCGGCACATGCCTTTAAAGCAGTACGAAATGTGACCTTGTTGGGCTTGATGCCAAACCAAGGCATTTTACAAAAGAGATTCAGGGCTTCCTTACAATTCCCTTGCTCCACATAACCTGCAATAATGGCAGTCCAGGACACCAAATCTCTAAGAGAAATGTCATCAAATACTCGGCGTGCATCCTTGATACATTTGCATTTTGCATACATGTCAACAAGAGCAGTCATGAGAACAACATTAAACCCAAACCCACTTCTGATAATGTAGGCATGGACTTGCTTCCCAAGTTCAAGTGCTACTAATCTAGAACATACCTTGAGAACACTTCCAAGAGAAAACTCATCCGGTGTCATGTTTGCCTCTCCCATTTGCGCAAAAAGACTTAGAACCTCCTCCTCCAACCCACGCCGACAGTATTCTGCAAGCAGAGCGTTCCATGAGACGGAATTTCGCTTAGGCATTTTGTCAAACATTTGGCGTGCATCCTCCAGATTCCCACACTTCGCATAAAAAATAACAAGTTTTGTGCTCAGAAAAACGTCTGGTTCAAATGCATCTTTGATCATGCGGGCATGCAATCCCTTTCCCTGTGCAACCTTTTCCTCATAAATGCAGTCCTGCAATATGCGGCAATACGTATAGGAGTCTGTCCAAATGCCTGTTTGATGACCAGTATACAAAACATTCAAAGTTCCATTCATTGGCAGCTCTTCAAGCAGTGTGTTATCATCTTCATGAATGCCACTTTCATCATGGCTACCTCGCAGTTCTTTGCTAAAATTTTCCAATGTTTTGGGTGGCAATCTAAGGCCAATATTACCAGTTGTACTTGCAGAGGGACTGCTTTGCTGATGCAGTAGTTTAGAAAAATAAGTCATTTTCTTTTGTCTTGAATGCCATAGAAACGATGTAAAACCCAATGCCCGTGCCATCAAGAGTAGTGGATACGTCGTTAAAGATGCCAGCATAACAAAAAGAAACAACATTCCTGTAACATTTTGGTTTGGGTTGCTCCATTGCATCAAAAGCTTCCCAATAGTGTTAAATTTGATTTTCCTAATTACATTACATTGCTTTTCGTTTGTTTTGTTTTTCCAACCTATTTTTCACAATGTGGGAAAAGTTATCATAACTCAGTTGTCAAATGAGGATCAATCAAATGCATTATTTGAATAGCTATTCCAAAAATAAAGTTATTATAAATTTATATCATTACAAATTGAATTTTATTGTGAAAGGTTTTATTCTATGAAACTAAGGTTAACTTAATGTGAGAAGTTTTTTATTTGTATAAGTAAATGTAAATTGTTTATAAATTTTAGTTTTTTTCTTTGTTTATTGATATAGATGTTTAATTATTGTATGAAACTAGTTATTTGAATAGCTATTCCAAAAATAAAGTTATTATAAATCTATATCATTACAAATTGAATTTTATTGTGAAAGGTTTTATTCTATGAAACTAAGGTTAACTTAATGTGAGAAGTTTTTTATTTGTATAAGTAAATGTAAATTGTTTATAAATTTTAGTTTTTTTCTTTGTTTATTGATATAGATGTTTAATTATTGTATGAAACTAGGGTTAATTTAATGCGATAATTTTTTTATATTTGTATAAGTTAAATGTAAATTGTTTATGAATTTAAGTAGTTTTATTTTTTGTTTATTGATATAGATATTTAATTAAAAAAGTGAAGGGTGTTAGTACATTTTCATTTTCTCTACATACATTTTTAAGGGGTAATGTTTTACATTTGTATATATGTATAAATGTACATTTTCAACCCTTAAAAAAGAGGGAAGTAAAAGTGTACAAAACGAATAATCAAGATTGTTGTGGCTAGTTTCGTACTTTTTTGAAGTTATTATAGATTCATAATTGTTCATGCATCAAATTTAGTTAGACAACAAAGCAAGTAAAAAAGGAACCGAGTGAAGCATAAGTATGAAGATCTCTTGGGATAGCATGGAATGCTAAGTGCCCATATCTTCATTTGTAGAGGCAACAACCTTAGGAACTCTTTTGCTAGAGAATAAAGGTGCAAAATCTATTTGATTTAGATGAAGAAAACTATATGATTGTGATCAAGAGGATAGAGGTTGTTGTCATCGTTATTTGTCATTATGTTATTATATTGTGTTATCTAGAGCTCTAAGTGATTTTTGGTTATGATCTAGGGCCATGTGCCCCTTTTACGATGTATTATGGTCATCCTCTTTCTCTCGATGAATGTAATGGAGACTTACCACAATTTTACTTATGTGTTTGTTTCCTTTTTTTATATGGGTTGTCAAATTGTTTAGGTTTTGCATTATGTTGAATTGCTTTCTCTTTTGCATTTAGAGTTAATCTTGTATAATGAATTGCATAATGACTTCTACAACCATCACACTTTCTTCTCACTAGCAATATCAAGTATGCACTAGATAAGACCTCCTTCTTTAGAAAGTTGAACATGTTAGCATAATCAAGGTACATGGGACCTTTTTTAGATGCCTTTGTGGACCCTAGGTTTCAAAATGACCTATAGACTGCCATGGATATTCCATTGGAACATATCATCATAATAAATCTTATAATATTCTAAAATATTTTATTATTTAGTTTATTACCTAATATCTTAGATTTATTACTACTAGCTAGTGCTCAAAATTATGGAAACAATTGAAATTGAAATGAAATAAACAAGTAAATGAACACACCATCCAAACAAATGAGCATAATATATGACCTAAAAAACCCAATACGAGAGAACGCCTAGATAGAAGGTGAGGTATATGCTCTCCTCTCTTCTTCTTTTTTTAATTATTAAATACAAGTACCAAACAAAGGTCACTCAATAAGAGTTACCATGGACATTATGCCCTAACTGGCTACCACAAAATCTTCTACCTCCTATATTATGGTTCAATATTCCACTCCTAGATGTTCTTCTCAATTATGGAGCAACAATAATACCAAAAGAATGGGAACCCTTCTCTTCCTAGCGGCCCAATATTTATCATAGCCTAATGGTCATCTAGCAGCCCTTCTCTTCCTAACGTACATGTGTGACTAATGGCAACTGACATGGCCATCCACTTGGTGACATGGTTGTAAACACGGGAAATCAACTTGTGGGAGGCATGCGTTCCACATACTAACTCTAATTGAAGTGATTTTTTCCCTATTGGAAAGTTTATAGTAAGTAGAACAAGAGAGTGTGAGTCAAGCTCAATAATTTTTTATCCGAAAGTGTTGTTTGATGCCTCAAATTGGCTCTAAATTTTTTTTAGCCCCACATCACCAAACTAGGACCTACTACTAAAATGGGTGGAGTGTCCACGCGAAACTTCGGATGGATTAGAAATCCTTCACACTGTTTTTTCCAAAAATTCTCCACAACATGAACAACTGTGAAAATCTACACTCACTTATTGTTCTTTTATTTCTTCCTTTTAGAAAGTATCAAGATATATGAAAAATTATGTAATGATCAATCTTGAATCATAAGGTTTTTGGTACCAAAATTTTTTTATTGAGTGAGGTAAGGAAATGTTTACTATAAATTCTCATTGGACTACCATTTACCCTTGCTTGGAAGTTGCCCTTTCAACCCTATATGCTAGAGTTCATGTTGCCCCTATTTGGTTGGTTTATACTTTTGCTACAAAATTGTATCTTTTCCCAACTTTCCCATGCTTTTAGTGTTATGTCCTATATTGTGGGTAAGATCTAATCCTCAATTTCTGGATCCAATATGGTAGGTTCATAGAGTTTTATATTCTCCACATTCATTACTGATTAAATGTGCATACAAGGGGCTAAATTGAGTTTATATGCATTGTTGAAATTCAACAAGATGATGAGCTTAGTGAAAAGAGTCACCTTCACTAAGTGGGGCCGCAGGCTATTTTTGGCGCAAGTCTATTTTTAGACTATGTTTATTTTTAGACATGATGATCATATTTCAGAAGTTGCAGGATGTTATTTTTGGATGGTTGATCAAGTCGGAAAAATAGATGAAATTCTATTTTTAGAATATTGGGCGAAGTCTATTTATAGATCGTCAATCTAAATATAGATGCATGTCGATTATTATTAGCTCTTAATAATAATCAGACTCTAAACAACAACTTATTCTCTTGGAGCACTTTAGTTCAGTGCACAGATGTGGCAGAGCAGCTGACAGAAGGAATTACGCTATTCCTAAGGGTTTACTGGAGCTAATGCATGGAGGACTCAGTTAGAACTCAAGTGGCGGAGTTATGACACAGTTGGAAGAAGTAGTTATGGAGTTGTATTTAGTTTAACTCAGTTAGACTCAGTTGAGCTAGTTGTATCTAGTCTAACTGATTGATACACTAATGAGAATGGGGCGAATTAATTAGTTAATTGATTCACAAATAATAACTCATTAATCAACTGAACAATACAACAGTTAACTACAGTGCATGGCAGTTTCAGTGGAGACCAGTGGAGAGATAGGTGAAAGGGCAAGATAGACTATCTGTTGTGACTATTAGTGATGCATTGATTGCATCCAACACCCAGTGGAGATGCCAATGAGGATTGCACAGTCAATCCAAGAGTAATTTGAATTCATTTAGAGCTATTCTTCAGTAGAGATTGCGCAGTGGAGGCAGGCTAGCAGGTGGCAAAGATCGGTGCATGGATTTGCAAGATTAGGCCTGTATAGTGTATGACAATTGTATTGTACTGAGAGCTTGTGATAAGCTTTGTATGTTTGTATGAGATTGTCATATGATCTCCATGTTACATAATATATAGTTTGGGTTTTCAGCTTCAGGCTTTCCCGGTTAAAAAAAACTGTGTTATGTGCGATTGATAATTTTTGTTTATGCTTCACATGTGTGTGCAATTAAATTTTTCTGCAAAAGATTAACAAGTGGAATAGATTCAGTATCTTGCATAAAGTTAAATAGTGTGAGATCAAGTGGATCTTGGACATATGCATGCTTAGTGCATATTATTTCTACATGGTATCAGAGCGTTGTTGATTGAAGATTGCAATTGTGAAGTGAGTTTGTGCCGGTGGACAATTAGAATTTGCTACAGAAGATTCTTGGTACATAAATCGAGTATAAATTGAAATGTATTTCAACAGGTTGAGATTGGAGTATGTCCTTGATGAGAGCTCGAATTACATAGCCTGGAAGGACAGGATGGAGGCGGTGTTGGAGGATAATGGGCTGAAGGAGTTCATCGATAGCGATGTTCCTAAGCCGGGATCTAGCGATGCTGCATTACTTGATGCATGGCAAAAGAAGACTGCAAAGACAAGGAGGATTCTATTGGAAGGTGTGAAGGACCACATTGTGTCTATCCTTCATGGGAAAGCCACTCCATTCTTAATGTGGAATGCTTTGACAGATTTGTTCCAAAGCAGAAGTGACCAGAGGAAGTTGGTGCTTAAAGACAAGCTCAGAAAAATAAAAATGGAGAAAGGCGACAGTATTCCAAAATACCTCACGAATTTTTTCCACTGCAAGGATGAGCTAGGAAGTGTGGGGGTTACTGTTGATGAAGAAGACTTGGTGAGCTTGGCTCTCCTTGGGCTTCTGAAGAGTTGGCATAGCTACGAAGACTCTGTCAATGGACGGGAGAAACTGCCAGGATGGGAGCGACTTTGGTCGGATCTTGTGCAGGAGGAGATAAGGCGGGGTACCAGGGATGGATCTTCATCAAAGAATGAATATGAAGAGAATTTCTCTTTGGCTGCCAAAGCAAGGAAAGGGAAGGGGAAGAAAAATGCTTCTAAATCCGGTGCAAAAGGCAAGAAGCAGGACTTGTCCAAAGTGAAGTGTTTTCACTGTCACGAGCATGGACATTTCACCACTAACTGTCCACAGAAGAAGAAGAATAAGGAAGCTGCTGGATCTGCAGCTGGAGAGGCCTTAGCCTCGCAATTTGAGCTGGATTTTTCCTTGATCGCATGCTTGGTTTCAAGCCGCATGGGATCAGTGTGGTATCTTGACAGTGGTGCATCTTTCCATATGACGGGAGACAAAGAGTTGTTTAGTGACTTGGAGGAGAAGAACCTCCAGATGCATATAGAGATGGGCGATGATGGTCGGTACAGTGCAACAGGCATTGGAACCATTACCTTTGAGAGGGAGTCTGGTAATCCATTCTTGTTGAAGAATGTCATGCATGTTCCAGGTCTGAAGAAGAACTTGGTCTCAATCACAATGCTGGAAGACAGGGGTTATGATGTTGTTTTCAGTGGGGGAAAAGCTTTCCTTCGACATAAAACAACGAGTCAAACCAAGAAGATAGGGGTTCGAATTAATAATCTCTACAAGATGGAGGTAGATGGATGCGCTGCAATGGTGGGAAAAGCAGAAGAAGTGGTGAGTCGGGATGAGGGCGAGTTATGGCACAGGAGATTGGGCCATCTTCACCATGGCACTTTGAAAATTTTGGTAAAGAATTTATACCGTACTTCCTAAGGGTACTCTTGCGCAATGTGGACTGGGCAAAGGATGTACAATGGGTAAGTTTCAGAAGACCAAATTTCAAGAGAAGGAGAACCGTGCTTCGGTGATCCTGGAGAGAATTCACACAGACGTGTGTGGACCATTCTCGGTTGCTTCAACAGCAAAACACAGGTATTATGTGATATTTGTTGATGAATTTTCTCGTAGATGTTGGATCTTCTTCATGCAAAAGAAGAGTGAAACGTTCTCAAAGTTCTGTGAGTTCAAGGCATTGGTGGAGAAGGAGTCGGGGAAGAAAGTGAAAGCTATATGGAGCGATAATGGTGGTGAATACATCTCGGGCGAATTCAAAGACTTCTGTAGCAAAGAAGGAATAGAAGAGAACTCATAGCGCCTCATAACCCACATCAAAATGGGGTCGCAGAGAGAAAGAATAGAACGATCGTGGGTGTTGCACGAGTGATGATGCATGACCAGGGCCTACTGATGCACTTGTGGGCAGAAGCATGCAACACTGCGATTTATGTGAAAAACCGTTGTCCTCATAGAGTACTTGGCATGAGTACACCTGAGGAAGCTTTTACTGGTAAGAAGCCTGATATTTCTCATTTGAAGATTTTTGGCTCACCTGTTTACATTCATGTGACGAAGGATGCCAAGAAGAAGCTGGAGCCGACTGCAGAAGTTGGGATATTTGTGGGGTACACAAAAACACCCCATAACTATCGTGTGTATTTTCCAAATAGTCGGATGACCGTTATGCGACGAGATATAAAATTCAATGAGGTGAAAGTCATGAAGTTGTTGCTTGAGAGGGAGCTACACTTTCATGCAGAGGAGGAACTTCTTGTTCCCAAAGATGAGCCTTTGGATGTATATCAGCCACAGGAGGAGATTCATGGAGTGGAGGAGTCCACTCATGCAGAACCAAACATCATACAAGGCAGAAAGCGTACCACAGAAGCTGAGAGACTGAAGGTGGATGCGGCACAGAATGTAGGAGCTCCTACATCACAACGCAGACAGAGACAGTCACCTAACCGATATACTAGATACATGGCTCTTATGAGCAATTGTATTGTGACAGAGCCATCTTCTTTTGAATAAGTAGTGTAGGAGCCCACATGGTTTGATTCCATGGTGGAGGAGTATGACTCCATTGTCAGAAACAGTGCTTGGGAGATTGTTCCAAGGCCAGCGGGAAAATCAGTTGTAGGATCAAGATGGATTTACAAGGTAAAGCAAGCTGTTGATGGGAGCGTCGAGAAGTATAAGGCAATATTTGTTGCTCGGGGCTTCTCACAGATTGAGGGGATTGATTATGAAGAAACCTGTGCACCTGTCACATGGTATTCTTCTATACAGACCATCCTTTCTCTCTCAGTGCAGATGGGTTGGCACATTCATCAGATGGATGTGAAGACTGCGTTCCTTAATGGGATCATTGAGGAAGAGGTGTACATTGAGCAGCCTAAAGGATTTGAGATCTTCAGCAGTGAGTCGCATGTGTGCAGGCTCAAAAGAGCACTGTATGGGCTGAAACAAGCACCCTGTGCTTGGTACACTCGAATCAACAGCTATTTCACTGGACTTGGCTTCACCAAGAGTGAGGTGGATGCAAACCTGTACCAGATTGTGGTTGAGGGTAAGCTTTTGATCATTGTACTTTATGTTGATGATTTGATACTAATAGGTGATGAGCAATTGATACACTCATGCAAGGCAGATCTTGCAAAGGAGTTTGAGATGAAGGATTTGGGCCTCCTTCATTATTTCTTTGGATTGGAAATATGGCAGCGGGAAGGTGAATTGTTTGTGTCTCAAGGCAAGTATGCTTAGGAGATACTGGAGAAGTTTCACATGCAAGGCTGCAAGCCTATCAACACTCCTCTTCCAGGAAATTGGAAGAAAGAGGATGCTACATTGGCAGAGGTAGTGGATGCCACTATTTATCGACAGTTGGTGGGTTCACTCATGTATTTAGTCAATACAAGACCGGACATATGCTATGCGGTGAACCAGCTTTCACAAGCGATGGTTAAGCCTACCAAGATCTTTTGGAAGGCGGGCAAGCATGTCCTGACATATCTCAAGGGCACATCTGAGTATGGTTTATGGTATAGACAGATGGATGAGGTGAATTTGCTTTTCTTCACAGATGCAGATTGGGCAAGAAGTCCAACAGACAGAAAGAGCACATCAGGAGGGATTTTCAGTATCGGATCTACGGCAGTTTCTTGGTATAGCAGGAAACAAATATCCATGGCACTCAGTTCAGTGGAAGCAGAATACATGGCAGCAATTTTAGCTGCATGTGACGCTATCTGGATGAGGAAGATTCTGGTTGGTTTGTTCGGTTCACATTTAGATCCCACGATGATTCATTGTGATAATCAGAGTTGCATTAAACTCTCGGTTAATCCTGTGTTTCATGATAGATCTAAACATATTGATATCCGGTATCATCATATCAGAGATTGTGTGTAGCAGAAGATCATGTTGCTTCAGTACATTCCCATGGAGGATCAGGATGCAGATATTCTGACGAAGGTGCTCACCAGGAGAAAATTCGAATACCATAGAGGCAGGATCGGGGTGAAGGATAATCCCTATCTTGTTGAGAAGGAGTGTTGAGAGTCAACAAGATGATGAGCTTAGTGAAAAGAGTCACCTTCACTAAGTGGGACCGCAGGCTATTTTTAGCGCAAGTCTATTTTTAGACTATGTCTATTTTTAGACATGATGATCATATTTCGGAAGTTGCAAGATGCTATTTGTGGATGGTTGATCAAGTTGGAAAAATAGATGAAACTATATTTTTAGAATATTGGGTGAAGCCTATTTATAGATCGTCAATCTAAAAATAGATGCATGTCGATTATTATTAACTCTTAATAATAATCAGAGTCTAAACAACAACTTATTCTCTTGGAGCACTTCACTTCAGTGCCTTGGTCAATAGCACGACGGCGGCCAGAAGGGTCGGTGGTAGGGTTTACTGATAATGCATGCCGGAAGACAAGTTAGAACTCAAGTGGAAAAGTTATGACACAGTTGGAAGAAGTAGTTATGGAGTTGTATTCAGTTTAACTCAGTTAGACTCAGTTGAGCTAGTTGTATCTAGTCTAACTGATTGATACACTAGTGAGAGTGGAGTGAATTAATTAGTTAATTAATTCACAAATAATAACTCATTAATCAACTGAACAATACATCAGTTAACTATAGTGCATGGTAGTTTCAGTGGAGACCAGTGGAGAGATAGGTGAAAAGGAAAGATAGACTATCTGTTGTGACTATTAGTGATGCATTGATTTCATCCAACACACAGTGGAGATGCCAATGAGGATTGTGCATTCAATCCAAGAGTAATTCAAATTCATTCAAAGATATTCTTCAGCAGAGATTGCGCAGTGGAGGCGGGCTAGCAGGTGGCAAAGATCAGTGCATGGATTTGCAAGATTAGCCCTGTATAGTGTATGACGACTGTACTGTACTGAGAGCTTGTGATAAGCTTTGTATGTTTGTATGAGATTGTCATATGATCTCCATGTTACATAATATATAGTTGGGGTTTTCAGCTTCAGGCTTTCCCGGTTAAAAAAAAATGTGTTATGTGCGATTGATAATTTTTGTTTATGCTTCACATGTGTGTGCAATTAAATTTTTCCGTAAAAGATTAACAAGTGGAATAGATTCAGTATCTTGCATAAAGTTAAATAGTGTGAGATCAGGTGGATCTTGGACATATGCATGCTTAGTGCATATAATTTCTACATGCATCATCATTGGCCTTCTAAACACATCAAAAATACCTTATCATAGTTCCTTGATCTTCTAACTAGGACCCCATAGCTTTTATTTATTTAGATTCAACCAAACTCTATCTCCCACTGTCAATGTTTTTCTTAATTTTTTGGTAATCGTGTTGGCCTTTTACTTTTCCCATGACTTATTTAATGTCTCATGTACTTGCAAATGGATCTACATAATGTTATTATTATTATTATTATTATTATTATTAATGCATCTCCTGAGATATCTTCCATCACTCCTCCTTGTTGTCCATGTACAACATCCAAGGTTGATGGTGGAAAATACCCAAAACAATTTTCAAAATGGTAATTGGTAGAAGTGTGGCCTATTTTTTTATAAGAGCGTTGAATATAGATCAAATTTTCATCTCAAGTCTTTGTGTTCTTGTAATTATAACCTTTCAAAAGTTGAATTGATGTACCATTAACTAGTTTTTTCCCCATCTTTTTGTGGATGAAAATCTATAGATCTCTTCAATTTTTTGTTTGTATTCTCCCAAAGTGTAGTCGAAAAGGCATCATAAATATGGTATCCCTATCTAAGATGATGCTCCTTGGTATTTCAAAATACACCTATAGCTTTTCAATGAACACGTTTGTTGATTCTTGCACTTTGTTTCTCTTTTCATAAGGAATAAGAATGCACATCTTTCTAAACCTGCAAATTACCATAAATAATTAGTCATGTCCCTTCCTAGTTGTTGGAAAACCACCCAAAAAATCTATGGAGATGTTATCCTAAGGCATAACAAGTACATTTAAGGGATGGTATAAACCTTTCTTTATGTTACTAGGCTTTTTAGTACAACAAAGTATGCATCCTTTAATAAACCAAGCTACATCTCCTTGCATTTTAGGTCAATACACAAGTCTTTGTAATGTGGAAATTGACTTTCCAAAACCAAAATGGCATACAACCTTAGATGTTTGAACCTTAATTCTGATAAGTTGCAATATTTCACCTTTAGGAATAGAGAGATTGTCTAGCTTGTATTTTTGTTTATGCCTCTTTGTGTGTATCATGGGTGAAAGGATCAATGTGAAAAGGGTTTCCAAATCTATGATATTAAAAGTGGGTGGCCTTGAGAGAATGTCTTCCAACCTATTGGTGAATCCATTCTTGTGTTTGACGATTAAATGAAATTAATCCAAAAAAACCCATCCAATTGTAGTTCTTGCTTTGCTAAAGTTTACTCTATTTCTATAAATACCGCAGTGGCTAGTGACAAGTGTGGACAATTGTCCCCTTTCCGATCAGATAGTGCTTCCACTTCTTAACAACTTGAACTAAGGTGTAGAGTTCCTTATCATACATAAGGTTATTCATGACTCCACCATGGAAATTTTAGAATGATAGCACATTGGTTTACTTCCTTGCATCAAGACCACTCCCATAGCATATCCACTTACATATGTCTCCAATTAAAAAGGCTTACACAAATTGGGGAAAGCAAAACCATTGCTTGATTGTCTTCCATTTGAACTCAAAATTTTTATTTATTTTTAATTCTTTCCCCACTGGAGGCTCTTACCATTGGTTGTTAACATGTAAAGTTGCACAACTATAGAAGAAAATTGATGCTATAAACTTCTACATGTACTACACTATCCCAACAAAACTCTTAAATTCAATGACATTAGTAGGAACTAGCCCCTTTAGGATGGCCTCCATATTTGTGGGATATATCTTGAGTTCCCCTCCACTAGTGACATACTTGAAATACACCAATTATTACTAAGAAAAATCACTTTTCTTAAGGTTATCCAGTAGTTAATTATTTTTTAGTGTCTCTAACTCTTCCATGAGATGTGAGATATTCTTTTCATTGGTAGAGCTATAAACCAATATATCATCTAAAGAAAATGATCATAAATGGACATAGAAATGGATCCAATTCATCATTTGTTAAATTCATAAATGCAACTAGTGCATTACATAAACGAAGGAGCAATATCAACCATTCGTATAAACCTTAGTATTTCAAGTGTCTTCTTCTTTAACTTGTACCTAGTGGTATCTCGATTTGATATCTAATATTGTGAATTACATGGCATGCTACAATTAATCAAACAAATAATCCAACTTAGGTAGAGGGTATCAATTCTTAAGGGCGATCTTGTTCAAATCTCTGTAGTTCATACACATCCACTAAGTTCCATCCATCTTGGGAACTATGATGATAGGTGGTCCACAAGGTGGTGCTTTGGAAAACACTACACCACACATATCAACTAGTACTACATCCACCTCCACTTCATCAATGTAGTACACAATGACTTATAGAAAATTTGACCTTACACTATTTAGTGACCTTGAGCTCTACATGCTTATTACCGATCCTACTTGAGTTAAGATGATCATGAACTTCCAATATGAGCTTGCTAAGTAGATCTTCTATTATGATGTTCTCCTATGAAATTGAATTGAATAAAGAGTCCATGTTTGTCTTCCCGACCTAGATTTGTAATTTTTAAACATTTTATAGTAAATCAATGCATATATATTCTTTATGAAAACATAAAATAAAACAATAAGATTCACATACAATACTTAGATATTTGCCTTGGAAACTCCTATTTGATAAAACCAACAAATGTTTAGAGTTGCACCTCTAACTCTCATTGTATTAACTTTAGCATTTACATTACAATATATGGGATTTTTTTGCATCAATCCATTAACCTATATTACATTCCTTGACACGAACTATACTACAATGGGACACCAAATCATTGGTCAAAAAACATTAAAGACAAGTGAAAAATGGTAAAAAAAATCCAATATTATTTTTTAGGGGCTTTGTTTCCCCTCCCCTCACCCTGTGACCCCTAGCATGGCTAATGCAATGTATAATGCATGGGGATAACTTTCCAACACCAAGTGAAATTCTCAATGCTAAAAATATTTATCAATGAATATGCAAAATTCTTAAAAATGCCAATCTTCATTAGGATCACCTTCTTGTTTTCAACCATGTGTCTCACAAATTGGCATTGAACATAAATATGCTCCATTCATAATGATAAGTAGGGTTATTTTCAAGAAACATGGCACTATGATTGTCACAATCTAACCTTATAGGTTATTGCACAAACCTAATACCTAAACACAATCTTTGTAACAATATATCTTCCTTACTTGTATGAGTGGTTACCATGTATTCAACTTCTATAGTTGAGAGTTCAACTATAAACTATCTCTTGCTCATCTAAGTAGGTTAAACACATCACCACTTGTAGATATTTTGTGCTTTATATCTCCAACCCAATCTATATCAATACAGGCATGTGCATACAACACTATCTATTCCAGTTTTTCCTTGATAATGAATTACATAATTTGTAATGCCACACAAATACTTAAAGAGCCTCTTTACAACTATTTAATGCTCCTCGTCAAAATTTTAGGGGCTAATAGTTGCATGTAGGATAATTTTCCATGTTTTTTCCAAAAAAACAATTCATGAACTTACTTTTTTCTCTAAAAATGATTCACCCAAATTTTATCATATAAAATTATTGTAGCTTAAAAATTGCCAAAATTTTATTGAGACTGTATGATATCATTAGAAATTTGAATAATTTTACAAAAATATTGCCAAAAAATGTATAGTTTTCATATTAGAGACTAATAAAATTTTCCAAGGTTTCTAAACTTTAAGATAAAATTCCATCCTTCAAATTTTCCTTTATGCTCCTTCCTTGGCTTTGACATATACCTACTCAAAACTCCCACTACATGGGAAATGTCTAGTCTAGTATAGACCATTGAATACATCAAACTACCAACAAAAAGGGACATGTCGTCTTCCTCTTCCCACGTTTTGGGACACTGACATGCAAGTAACTTTACACATACAAGAATAAGGCCCTTAATTGGTTTACATTTTTGCACATTACATCTATGTAATATTGTCTCAGCATGTTTCCTTTGATTTAATCAATGTTTCCTTTTTCTGAATCTATTTTAGTTTCCATGTCTAAAATAAAATTTGCAACACTAAGATCTTTCATATCAGATATAGAAGGCAACTAATTTTTGACATCATTGATTATTTCCTTCTTTTTTATAATTGACAACATACCATCAACATATAGGACACCATAAATAAAATGATCACCCACTAGCTTGGAATATACATAGTGATCAACTTTGTTTCTTAAGAAACCAAGTCAAAATATATAAGTATCAAAATTTTGATACCATATCCTTGGAGATTCTTTTGGCCTATATAAGGAATTTTTGAGCTTGTGAAACAAATTTTTCCCCCTTCATTACAAAACCTTTTGGTTGTTTCATGTAGATTCTTCTTCAAGATCCCCATGTAGGAATGCTATATTCACATCCATATAATCAACCTAAATATAAAAATAAACAACAATAGACAAAATAAATTTGATAGAATTTAATTTAGTAATGGGAGAAAATTTTCACCAAAATCACTTCCCTATACCCAAGAATAGTCCTTTGCTACCAAGTGAGCTTTGTACTTTTCCACTTTACCTTTTACATGAGTCTTCTTCTTAAATAGCCATTTGCAACCAATGGTTTTTCTTCCAGCTAGAAACTCAAACATATCCCAAGTCTCATTCTTATCCAAGGTTTCCATTTGGCCTCTTCCTGAGTTTACCATCCTTTGCCTTTGTTGATTCATTAATACTTTTTGGATTTTTTGTGGTGTGAAGACAACTCAGTATTGTCTATATACCATAAATAATGAGGACCCCTACAAATTTAATTTTGAGAAATTTCCCCTTTGTAAGAAATCCCAACCCTTAATTTGTTAATAGTACCTTAAATTTGTGAATAATTTCCCGAAACAATGCATTTTTACTCATTTATGTTTTATGCCTTTATTGGGAAAATACCAAGATTTACCGATATTTGTATTGGCTTGTAAATATTCATCAAAGCATTATGACATATATGATATCCTATATCAGTTTCCCTTTTTACCAATTCTTTCATATTAGGCTTGCTTTCAATGAATACGTTAAGTATTGGCTCGATCCCAATATAATTTCCCGTTATATGACCAAAATTTCTTGATAGAATTTGTTTTAATTATTTACAATGAATTTTTGTTAAGCTAATATTGGATATCAAAGATTTATTAATTGTATGGCTTCCAAACCACCCAATATCTGATATCTTGATATTGAGTCTTCCCATCATTGGTATTAGATGTAAAATGAATAATTTCATAACACAACAAATATTTGATATCCAATATTGTATGCATTCTTTCCATGATGAACCTATTGTTGAAATTTCATCATTACATGTGGTATCATTGATGTGTCATGTGACACATTCCACCCAAATTTTTGCCTTTTTGGGCTTTTATGATAGCTTTTTTCAATTGACATATGTTATCCACATGACAATGCCATGTCATCTTGATCTGCATCATCTGTAACCACCTCCCACCCCCTTAAAATTCCTCATGTGATGAGATGTGTTACTTAGTTTTAACCAATCTCCAAGGTTTTTTACGAAGATGGGGTTAGCAAAAACCTTGTTTTTGCATGTCTGCAGAATCAACTTTTGATGCTACCATTGTGCTAAGCCAATTGAGAGCTTTTAGAGGGTGTCAATTTAATTTGATCCAAAGCCCCTGATCAAAATTAATAATAAATTAAAGTTTTTTTCATTCATTAGAGGCCACGTCGGTATACTAACCACATGGATCTCACACAATCATGACAAGTTTCTCAATGGGTCCTTTAATCAGACCCAAATCACATTGCCACAGATATCATTGCCTGCAACATTCAACATCAATAAGTTTTGGGTAGCGATGGGTGGTGAGATGTAAGACAACCTTGTGGTTCCACCTTGGAAATCTAACAAGGTTGTTTAAACCCCCCTACCAGCACACTCATATAACATACATCGTGTCAAGACTATTGATTTCTAAGTGAAACAAATATTAGCACAATATTTATGAAATTATGATAATTAATTTTGATGTAGATATTATTTTAAATTATTCCAATATATCATTCAACAATTTTACTTCATAAATTAAACTAGAAAGAACAATAGAACAATAGAGATCACAATGCACAAAAGAAGACAAGATTTACCCTGGGAAAACCCACAAGGGGGAAAAACCCAACAACCCTTTAAATAAACAAATTATTCCGGTTCAACAAGAGACACACCTATACCTATGGTCAAACCTAGTCTTCCCCTCCAAGTCAAACCTCCCAATCTGATCCAGCAACTCGTTTTTCTTGTCCTAAACCCAAAATTTTGGTCCTCCTTCAATTGCTAGTCACCCCAGAAAATTTAACCCCTATAGTTTCCCATAAAATTTCACCCCTGCAACAGAATTCCCATAAATTATGAACTAGAGAGAGAAGAGCCAATCTATAGAAATTATGATGTATATTTTCAACTTCTCATGAAGTTTTAATAAAAATCACAAGACATAAACCTACTATACTTCTCTGTGAACATTGATTCACAATTTAGAACAAAAATTTCAGACATGCAATAAGAAATCACACACATGCAAACAGTATTTTCCTAGGAAAATAAATATGTTGAAAACCCCAATGCCTGCTTTCATTTATCTGATGAATAGAGATGGATTACAATTGATTTTCTCAACTCAGCACAACCTGCAAGTGCATAACCTATCTCTTTGTTGACTGAGAAGCTCTAACCCATAATTAGTCAATTTGTTCCTCTACGTGAGCTCCTATTTCCTTATGTTGTTCCTTGAGAAATTAGGACCCTACTATTTACGAATTTCTCCAAAATGGATTGCGCAATTCCTTAGGATGATCATCTGATTGCATGCAACACCTGTACACTTAAGACTAGTCTATTATTGATGTTACACTGCCTTGGAATCTCCACCAAGTCTGGGGAACTCCAATTCTTTGCATGCACTAGCTATTTTGGGTTGATTGATCAGTTAATTGGATGATCAATGAGTTTGACTGAAGTCCCACTGCTTAACTAGCCCTACAATAGTTAGAACTAGTTTAAATGAAAACAACCTTAGATAAATGACCTTGATTTCTACAAATTATAAATCACACATGCTTAACTAAACTCTAACTCTTCCAACTCGAATTTACTGATTAAATGATCTTTATTTGAAAACTTGAAGGTTTGATGAAATTTGCAAGTTAAATTTTATGTCTTTTATGCAATTAGGAAAGTTGCATTAGCACATAAATTAAGTGTTTAAACTCAATTTTGCAACATAAAAACAAATACAATAATACAATAAACAGTAACACAAGACAACAAAATGATGAAGGAGTTCACCTCTCCTGGGCTACATCTCCTGGTCCAACTTCCAATGTTGGGCCTCTTTCTTTATGTTCTCAAATATACGTTTACATTTATTTTGAGTGTTCAAAATGAAAAAATAATGTCTCCAATGGCTCCAGAATAGTCAAAAACCCCTAGTTAGGCTTCTTTTGAGCTCAATTTCGCCAAAAATTGAAGAAGTTATGCTCTTGTGAATTTTGTTGCTAATTGATCTACAAACCGCACTCTCCTGATAACCATTCTACGAATCCGCCATTTTCGGCACTGTTAAGCGACAAACTCACCCCATGCCAGCAAGATTCACACTAGATTGGGTGCAAAATTTTTCCCACTTTAATTTCCCACTGACCCTCGTGAGCGGATATGATGGGGCCACGTGGCGTTTTCTCCGCCATAGGATTCGGTTGTTTTAAAATTCACACCAGTTGTTTTTAACCAAGCTCGCACTGCGTTAGGTGGCGGTGTTACCATGGTTTTCGAGGTTGTTTTAACTACTGCGCCATAACTTTAAAGTCCAACCACTGTTCCATTGACTGTGGTAATGACATGTGATACCAGGGTCGGGTTTTTAAATATGCGCGCCAAATGTAAACTCCAACCCTCTCCTCAAACCATGGTATGGTTACATTATCGTCGGGGTTGTAAGAAACTCCAACCCAAACTATGGTTGCTTTGTTTTAACATGGCTTGGGTCGGGGTTAGGCCATATCCCTCGATGCCCAACTTGCAGTCTCGTGGATATGGGGTGACCAAGAACCAGGGCTTAACCCCAGCCCCGTCCCTCAACCGCCCAACAGTTAAAATTCAAATACAACATCATATCTATATGGGTTAAGATCCACCCGACGGTATAGTGGTAGAGTATTGTGTTGCCCGATGAGAGGTTCTGTGTTTGACCCCCATGAGGTCCATTTGGTTGATAACAATAATTTTACTACACATTTGGGAGGCCACGTGGCAGCCAAGCATTGGCCCATTTGGCTTATAACCATTGGACCACCTCACCACAACAACCAACCAATCAAATGCAACGATGCCGCTTGGCATCTTGCCATTGACCAAAAAAAAATACAGTCAATTGCCCAGTCACCGTACGGACTGCCCAGTCAGCGTAGCTAACCAACCTGCAAAATTTTTAGTTTTTTAGGAAAATGATCAGAACGCAATATTCGGAACATACGATATCGGTTTTGAGCGATTCAAGTTGTGTTGGATTTAGGGTGACACGATATATTTTTTGGAACCATTTTCGAGCACTTTTGAACACTTTATTGATCCAATGGAAGATTTTGGACCTCCAAAAGATAATTTTTAGTAAAAAAACATATGAGGGTACAATTCCCTCACCCTTCCAATCTCAATCCATTTGGCTTTGCTTGGATTTGTCCCTTTAAGCCCCACACGAAGGCGTTTCCCGTTCCTTCTTCTTGAAGTCTTTGTTTTCTTGTCAAGGATGATGTCTTGCTGCAATTATTCATGATATTCAGGAGAGAAATATTTAATTGAAGGAATATGAACATTCTCTCCTTGATCTTCAATCAAAAGAGACTTATACAATTTCAAGTTCACTTCACCTTGAAATCTATAGTGAAAATGATGCTTATTATGTCTAGCCTTGCACTTGGCTTGAATCTTCACTAAATATGATCGCCATCGTCATGCACCATCCCTCTTCAAAGCCAAAACATTAGGAGACCCACAAGAAGATGTCTTAGAACTTATGTTCCCTTTGTCAAGTATCCCTTGCATCTGTTTCTTTATCCTAACATTCTCTAACACTGGAATCTTGTTCATACCAATGTTCAACAATGATGCATCCTGCTGCAATTGCACTTCATGTTTTTTTCCTCTTTTAGGAGGCAACATGTTATACTCCTAAAACATATTATCACATGGATTAGCAATATCAATCAAATCATATTTTAAACTTGCTTCATATTGTTGAAAGGCTCTAGATTCCCCAACACTTTGTGTTTTATCTTTAACAATGCAAAATTCTGACTAGCATTAACAAACCTTTTCATTTGTCCAGCATTCACAAGAGATCAAATCAATTTCTTGTTATGTGCTCTAACAATGTATTCAGTCCCATTTTTAAACAAATGATATTTGTTCTCATGGTGATGAAAAATGGCTCTCCTATCATATAGATCTGGGCTTCCCAAAACAATACCACATATGTCAAGTGGGACTACATCAAGTTCTACCTCATTAATAAAGTTTGTAGTGATGTCAAATTTAAGTATGCATTTTCTTGTCTCTTGAAATTTTGCATTGTCACATACCCAACCTAAAGGGTAAAGTTTAGGATGAGGAATGGTTTCCAAATTTAGTTTCTTGACAATGTCTTCTGAAATGAGGTTTTCTTGTGATCCACTATCAAACAAAGTATCTATCTTGGTATGTTTTGAAATAACTCTAATGTGGAAAATATCTATTCTTGTTTTTCATATTGAGTTTCATTGAGGCTTCTAAAAGAAATAGTACTTGCAATAGAGTCCTTACATTTCAATACCATGGTTGTGATCTTTGTTTCATCCGCAAAATAAGATCCTAAATCTTGTTGTATAGTTGCAGCAACCTTTTCTTTCTCCTTGTTGTTAAACCTTTTGGGTCTCATCTCAGGATGAAGTTTCCAACAGTGGTCTTCATCATGGCCTTCTTTGGAACAATGTCTACATGTGATTTTTTCTCCCTCCTTATGGAAGCATTATTTTTCCATTTTCCTTTAAACTTCGCCTTTATGAGCACCATCATTAGGTATAACTGGAGGGGTTAATTGTTACATTTTTAGCCTTATTAGTCTCTCTTTTTCACATTTAATTACAGTATGGTCATATGTTGCTTAGTATAGATGGTGATTAAGGTTTTTCATACTTCGAATACCTAATATGGTTTAAATGCAGGATAATCATGAAGATATTCCATTTTTGTTGAAGATTGTGCAATCAAAGCTCGGAGTAGACAACAAGGAGAGATTATAGGAGGGTTTTCCACCTCCTTAACTCCTAAAAGTAGCCAAGGGATCCTAGAGATTCCCTCCAACAACTTGAAACCAAAGGCAACCAATAAAGTGGAAGATCAAGTGCACCAAAGCTCCACTTCTCTTGCAATCAAAGGGGACACATCACCTACTTTTGAGGGAGTTATTGGTAGCTACCCTTTAGGTTAAATAGGCCAGAGCAAGAGCTCATTAGGATTCAAATTTGGAGGAATCTAGTTGATCCAAGTGGATATTGGTGGCCACCCGCCTATTCCACTTAGGGCCCCACCATTGTTTCTTTCAGTTTTTTAGTTTTCTTAATTGTAGCAAAATTTATTATTTTTAGCAGTTTTTTAGGTCCTGAACTTTCAGAGCAATTTTGAGGCCCTAAACAATTTTTTTTGGAAAATTCAAGAGAAACATGGTAGTTCCTTAATGTATCTCACATCAAAAGTTGTATTACTTAGATAGATATTTCTAACGAAGTATTATGCACGTCAAATGGAGATCATATGTCAAAGTTGCATCCCCAGGAAGATTGATGTACTAATTTACCCAAATGGGGCCCATAGTTTTAGCGCTTCATCTCCTAAGGTTAGGTTTTTGGATGTTTAGGGTTATCCATTATTTCTCAATAATAAATAGGCCATCAAGCCTCATTGTAACACAATTCAGAGGCCTATAGCTGCCACATCTCTTCTCAGAGATAAGCTACCAATGCCCTAGCTAGTTTATCTCCATTCTGTCTCTAAGCACATTTCAGTTATTTGTTACTAATGAAATGAAGTTTTATTTATGCTGCATCTCTGCTTTTATGTGTATTTTTTGAATTTCATTGTGTTTTTGCATAAATTCAGATCAGTGGTATTAGAGAGGTCTGCTCTTTCTCGATCCTTCTTTGCATGTCCCCAATGAGGTCGGGGTATAAGGAGTTAGGGCTCGATCTGGTTGAACCTTTGCAAGACTAGCTTTGCAAACCCCGATGGCCACCCATGGGGGAAGAAAAGAAAGATGAGGGAGCAAGACATCCTATCAAAATATTTATTGAGGAGGCCCTTGAGAAACAAAGGAACATGATGATGGATAACTTTGCCCAGATCCTTCAACGACTGCCCACTAGCGACACATCTACATCCAACAATCACTCTGGAGGCATCGCTCCTTTTAAGGTACAAGTAAACTTTGACATTCCCATATTTGAGGGCCAAATTGATGCAGACATCATAGATAAATGGTTGAATATATTATATGGATATTTCTCAGGTTCATGGCATTTTCGAACAGGAGAAGATTATTTTTGGACTCCTCAAAGTCGTCCCCCATGTCAAGGACTGGTGGGAAACCTACTGTGAGAAAAATGACGAGGGGGAACCATCTCTATTCTCGGTCGTACCCACTTGGAATTATTTTTTAGACGCCATTAAGGAACAATATTACCCCGTGGGGAGCTATGCAGACAAGTACATACAATGGACTATGCTACGACAACAAAGGGATCAAGATGTGCATGAGATGACGAATCTATTCCATACCCTGTGCACAAAGTTGGGTATCAAAAATTCAGAGAAACATTTGGTGTTGAAGTACTGAAGTTGTCTGCACATACACATTCAGGAGGAAATGGAGTTCCTCAACATCTCCTCTCTTGGTATGGCATATCGGTATGCTGCCACGATTGAGCAGAAATTAAAACAGAAGACAAGAGACTTTGAATCTGCGAATCAAAAGAAAGGGAAAGGTGCCCCCAAACCACAGAACAAAGGACAAAGCCAAGCCATGGTAGCCCAAGACAACCTGCCAAAGCTACAAGCAAAAAACAACATCGCGAAGTAGAAGAATGACACGAGAAAGTGGTGTGAGTTCCATAAGCACTCCACCCACAACAAAAGTGAGTGTTAGGCCAAGAAGTCACTAGTGGCCGAGATGAATGCTTTTGAATCAGAGGCATGCTCCAACTCTGAATCAGAACCTGGCAAGGGGAATGAAAAATGGAAGAAGATTATCAATCCAGAGCCCAATGCCACCATTTCCACCACAAAGATCCAGAAGGAGGAACCGAAAGATCCAGAGGAGGAGGATCATCTCTTCCACTCCTAGATGTGGGTAAAGGGTTCCCCACTAGAGTTCATTATCGACAGTGGGAGCCAAAAGAAAAAAAGCAAGGCACCATTTGAGTTTGTGTGGATTACCACGATATCAATCATGCTTGTCCCAAGGATAACTATCCCACTACCTTCAGTGACTAGATCATTGACGACTGTGATGGGAGTGAGATTTTATCCCTTATGGACAAGCTCTCTAGTTATAACCATATTAATATATTATCAGATGATCAACATAAAATCACCTTCATCTATCCATGGGGCACTTTCACGTATAAAAAGCTCCCTTTTGGCCTGAAAAATGTTGGTGCCATGTTCCAGCGGGAAATGTCGTATTATTTTCATGATATTAAGCACATTGTTCAACCTTTCCTAGATGACCTCCCGGCTCATTCCGCTAAGCGTGAGGACCACCTGGAACACCTCCGTCAAATTTTTCTTCATTGTAGATGCTACAACATTCAACTTAATCTGCATAAATGTGACTTATGTATCCTCCTGCATAATTTTTGGGTTTTTTGTTTCAAAATACAGTATTCGTATTGATACTCTTAAGGTCGAAGCTATCTTTAATCTCCCCTCCCCTTCCTCTTTACACTAGTTGTAGAGTTTTCAAGGGAAATCTAATTTCCTACGTCGTTTCATACTAAACTATGCTGAGGTAGACAAAGGATTTACGCGATTTCTTAAGCAAGGTGTCCCATTCCTATGGGAGGAGATTGCCCAAATATCTTTCAATGCGCTGAAGACCATTCTTGTTGATTCTCCTCTTTTGCGTCCCCCAAATTATCATTGCGATTATTTACTCTATCTAGTTGCTTCTTTTAGCACTATCTCCATGGTTTTGGTACAAGATGATGACGATGGTAATGAGCATGTCATCTATTACCACATTCGTAATCTTCTCGACAGTGAAATAAATTACTCTTATGTCAAGAAATTGGCATTGGTAGTTGTTCAAGCCCTACAACGTTTCCACCATTACATTTTACTCCGCACCATGACTGTGATTTCTGATTGCAACCCCATGACCTATATTTTAACTTGATAGTTGCTAGGGGGAAAGTACTCTAAGTGGATAGTTATCCTCCAAGAGTTCAATTTGGAGTTCACTGCCACAAAATCAAAGAACTCGTTGGTTTTTTCTGAATTGATCTGTTGCTTACCATCTGCATCTGATCCTTCCAGTTTTGAGGAACGCATTCCAAACGATACTCTTTTCTTAATTATCACCCTCGATCCATGATACGGTGATATCATCGTTTATCTCCATACTTCTACTTTCAAGTCTGAGTTGACGAAATATTATTGTCAACATATCTGTCAACATTCGCAACGCTATTGCATAGTCGGAGATACTTTATACTACATCGAAGCTGATTCCGTCCTCCGTCAGTGTTTAACCTTCGAGGAAGCTAAAAAAATCCTTAATGAATGCCATTCTGGCGCATGTGGAAGTCACATGTCTAGGTATGCTACTGCTCAAAAAATTCTTCGTGCCGAGTATTTCTAGCCCACCATTTTCAAAGGTTGTATCATCGATGTCCATCAATGTTGCGAGTGCCAGATCTACTAGCGCAAGATGCCCGCGCCACCCACTCACCTCCATCCCATCATTACCGTTGGTCCTTTTACGAAGTGGTTATCGATTTCATGACATGTAACCCTCACTCGGTCGAGGGGCATGCTTATATTATTGTATCCATAGAATACTTCACCAAATGTGTAATATTCCAAAATTAACATGCAGCTAATTGGAATATTAAATTTTGCTTTCTACAACTAGGAGATGAATAAATGGGTAATGAGGCCCATATTTCAGAATTAGGAATAAAATCCCTCATAATGTGAAAAGAGATCATCATAGGAGCTATATTTCACACCCTCATGTGTGAAAAGGGACATTTTCATGTGGACAAGGTCAAGTTTGACCAAGTCAACAGTGCTGGGATAAGAGGTGGAAATAATCTTTGGGGATAGTGCAATGATAGTGGGAGGAAGATTCCTTGGTGGAGGAAACCCTAATGAGTGGGACCCAAGATGAGAAGGCTTCCACTTGTTTATAAGGAGGGAAAGGTAGCCATAGCAAGACATGATATGGACTATTGAATTTGTGGTCTGTATGACTATTGTGCATCCTTCAGCTATTTAGTTGAGATTGTTGTGCTTCTTAGCACTGGGTGTTCCTGAGCGGGAATCCCATATCCTTTCTTGAGAGGCCTCTTGAGGGAGCTTTCATTTCATTTCTCCACATCCAGGCTTAAGGCCAAGTCACCTCCTTCAGATACAGTGTTATTTCTGCAGAGTATATTGTTGTGTTGCAGGGTGTTGCAGTGGAGGTTTCACAACACCACTTCCGGAGCTTATTTTTCAGAGGAGGAAGCTTTATTTCCTTTGGGAGGTTAGTGAGGAAGATTATGGAGAATATTTCACATCTTGGCACTAGGCCAATACATTTTCTATCTCCTACAGTGAATTCCCTCTCTTGGACTACATTATTTTAGTGTGTATTTGCAGTGAGGGTTTCCAGAGTTTGTTTGGAGGGTGAGATCTTCAGTGATTGGATCAACCTTTCACTTGAAGGATCCATTGGATGATATTTATTCAACACATGTATCATCTACATCCATCTTCATCCAGATCTTGAGTTGCATATGTTATTCAGTCCTAGGACTACATTCCGGCATTTTCCACTTTTTGTATATTTCAGGAAATCCTTTCTGGATTGTCTTGAAATTGTGTTTGGGAGTCTAGATCTTCACTCCCAACATTGTATGAGATATATTATTGTAGATCCATGTATTGACATTCTCCAGCAGTAGTTATTCCTAATAAAACTTCATTGTCATAGCCTTGGCCATTTGTGTGTAGCAGTGTTCTTTATATTTCATGTACATGTTCTCTTGAGGCGTGTGATGCCTAACTTGAGTGATTATTTCCTCAAGATATTGTATAAATTTTGTTTTTGTAACATTAATATGATGGCTACATGTTGTTCTTACATTTTATGAGTTGATTTATTACTTCTCTTTCATTATTGTGTTCATGTATTGCTACATTCCCTTTTGGGGATATTACAGTGGTATCGGAGCATAATCTTGGGTCAGCCTCTGGATCTCAGCCATTATGCTATCAGAAGAATAAGAAGAATAAGAGAAATATCAGAATAATGGAGAGAATTAGCTTTATCTAATCTCTTTTCAGAAGTGGGAAGGACATCAACAAGGAGGTCAAGCAAAGAAAAGAAGAAAGAAGTAGTGGGACTATACCCTTTCCTTTTGAAAAAGAGGACAAATTGCAGAAATATGGAGGACACTTGGATCACAAGATTCTAAGTGAATACCTTGTTGAGTATAAATCTCAACCTAGAGCCTTCAAGGAGACTCTAGCTTTCCCACAATTCATTCAGCTGGAGGAAGAAAGGAGGCCTTGCAGCACAAAGAGAATCAAGGAGAATAGGTTTCTGTTGTTTACTTTTGATGGGTCATCTACAGCAAGGGCTTAGGCAAGGAAACTAGATGCATTCTTCCTACTAAATCCAGCGGTAGAAAGAGAGGCTATAGAGATTACAACACTGTACCTTGAGGTTGAAGCAAACATTTGGTGGTTTAGCCATTTGAGTCATGCAAGAGTGACTACTTTTGCTGAGTTTACTCAAAGGTTGATTACAAAATTTGGCAAAGAGAAATCAGAGGAGGAGAAGCCCTCACCACCATTGGAGGAGACATGTACCAATGCTGATACAACTATGGAGAAGTAGCCATCATCATCAGAAGTTGGGGGAGCCAATACATGGGAGGAAGGAAATATTACAGTCATACAAGATACTCCCAAATTTCACCAAGCTATGCCTAAGTTTCCATCTCCTATTGTTTCAGAAAATCTTATGGATGTTTGTAAACCATTGCATACTGCTTATTTGGGACAAAATAATTGCACTGCACTGTGCCACCTTAAGTTGTTCAAGGAAGGGATGAACCATCATCCTCATGTGCCATTGTTGAGTTGCACACAACACTTGAGGTTGGGGTGTGAATTCTTGGAGTATAGGATGAACCTTGTCCAAAACCATCTTACACAAAACCATATGTTCATCCTTGAGTTGGAGTATGAGACATCAAACACACCATTGAGGAGATTAACATTGCTGTCATTAAGCAACAGTGAGGAGGTTTTTCCTCTAGCACACTTGGATCCTCATGGATTCAAGATGGTCATTGGTATGAGATCTTCTCTAGGAGGCCTCCAAGGAGTTGCATTTCAAAATCCCATGAAATGCAACAAGGAAAATCTGATTTGGGAGGATGGTATTCTTCATTGGAAGGGTACCAAGATAGAGCATGATGGGAGGCACCCACATTTGGATGAATGGGTGTGGATGGTAAGCAAGAGGCTGGAGAGCTACTTGCAAATTTATGACACTGAGCAGCAGTAGGCTTGGCTGCGTTGGCTACTCTTGAAACATTTTGGCCATCTTGTGACATATCCTCTTTCAAAGGGTGTGTGGGTGAAGGAAGTTTGGCAGGATACTTGCATCATAGGGTAGCAAGGAGTATGGATGCATTGTGTTAATATGATGTTATTCATATCAATCACTATTTTTTCACCACATGATTTGTATGATTTATATGATGTGAGGATTTGAGCATGGGAATATTTGCTCTCATACATTGCATAATGTTGCAGGAGTAGGATATGGCACTATCATGGTGCAAAGGGGCTACTAATTAGCCTTGGATGATCAGGAGGTACTTCCACTTTGGAAGGAACTTCTTATATATAGCATCATTGGGGGAGATGTATTTGACAATGGGCATGTCAAAGGATGGAGCTATGAGTTGGCAGGGGCCTATTTTCATAGGCCAACAATGCTATCACTTGGGAGCTTGGGTTTATTGATGGAGTGTCCCCAAGATCACTTCACACATGATGCACTTGGTGAACAAGGAGGAGGTGAGAGAGATGGAGTAGTTGATGGAAACATATATTACAAGGATATGATCTTCTTAACTTGGATTTCCAAGCATAATAAGGGTGATCTTCATACAACATATGATTCATTTCTCTTCATGGGAGTAATTCATACCACTATGGAGGACTTATTCATGGATCCATATATCATCTTACTTCCAGTACATGGTAAGAATTTTGTTTTTGCATTTATTGATTATCTAACACAATATTTGCATACTCTTACCATTTCTCTTCAGTGCATTGCTCCACAAGAGGGCAAGATTTTATTTGGGCTCCATGGTCAGTTTTGGGCCAAGTTATATGATGGAGACATCCATATTTTGTGTGGCCTTGGGAAAGTGTTTTATTACTCTTCTATGTATGCTCAGTTGATTCACCAAGCCATTTACTATTCACTAGTAGATGTGATGACATACATAACTAGCCATTTTTCAAGAAACAACTTGCCATGATACTTTCTGAAGCAGCAATTAGGAAAAATGTGCTGTGACCACTTGGGACACTGTTGGTACCTTTCAGCACTATATGAAACCTTCAATATTTTTCTCATTTGGATGCCATATGGTGATCATGTCCTATTCATCATATGTGGGATGGTTTGGGCCAGCTTAATTCACAACTTTGGAGAGGAGATCTTTGGAGATATAGTCTTCTTCTTGCCACTTCAGGGCAACATTATTGCAGCCCAATATCGGCAAATACTCTACACTTGTCATGAGTGAAGGGAAGTACAACGTGGGGTAGGCTAATTTGTCTACCATGATTAGATTTTTATCCCACCTACATTGCAGGAGCCAAAGGTGGAGGAGAATTTCCAGGATTTTCCATGTTGGGAGGTAATTCACTTTGTAAGGATGATTGCTTGGGGAAGGAGGATCCACATGGGAATGATAGTTCCCAATAAATTTCAGATCCCATTCCTCAAAGGGACCTCTATACATCACCTTATTGCCTCCTTGAGTACTCTACTTATTCATGATGATAGAAATTTAGCTAGCTTGCATGCTTGGGAGGTGAAATATGGAGATTTATTGATGAGACAACATATCATTCCTTGGAGGAGTTTATAAGCAAGAGGAGGAGATACTTCTCATTTATATCCTTGCAGTTGATTGAGGACAAGCAAAATTTGGGAGGGGAGGACTATAATATTCCAAAATTAGCATGTATCTAATTGAAATATTAAATTTTGCTTACTACACCTAGGAGATGAATAAATGGGTAAGGAGGCCCATACATTTCAAAATTAGGAATAAAATCCCTCATAATGTGAAAGGGGATCATCATAGGAGCTATATTTCACACCCTCATGTGTGAAAAGTGGCATTTTCATGTGGACAAGGTCAAGTTTGACCAAGTCAATAGCGCTGGATAAGAGGTGGAGATCATCTTTGGGGACAACACAGTGATAGTGGGAGGAAGATTCCTTGGTGGAGAAAACCCTAATGAGTGGGACCCAAGATGAGAAGGCTTCCACTTGTTTATAAGGAGGGAAAGGCAGCCATAGCAAGACATGTTATGTATTATTGAATTTGTGGTCTATATGACTATTGTGAATTCTTCAACTGTTTAGTTGAGATTGCTGTGATTCTTAGCACCGAGTGTTCCCAAGCGGGAATACCATCTCCTTTCTTGGGAGGCCTCTTGAGGGAGCTTGCACTTCATTTCTCAACATCCAGGCTCAAAGCCAAGCCACCTCCTTCATATACAACATTATTTCTGCAGAGTATAATGTTGTGTTGAAGGGTGTTGCAGTGGAGGTTTCACAACACCACTTCTAGAGCTTATTTTTCAGAGGAGGAAGCTTTCTTTCCTTTGGGTGGTCAGTGAGGAATATTCTGGAGTAGATTCCACATCTTGGCACTTGGAAAATACATTTTCTATCTCCTACAGTGAAGTCCCTCTCCTCGACTGCATTATTTCAGTGTGTATTTGCAGTGAGGGTTTCCAGAGTTTGTTTGGAGGGTGAGATATTCAGTGATTGGATCAACCTTTCACTTGAAGGATCCATTGGATGCTATTTATTCAGCACATGTATCATCTACAACCATATTCATCCAGATCTTGAGTTGCAACTGCTATTCAGTCCTAGGACTGCATTCCGACATTTTGCACTTTTTGTATATTTCAGGAAATCCTTTCCCAATTGTCTTGAAATTGTGTTTGGGAGTCTAGATCTTCACTCCCAAAATTTTATGAACTATATTATTGTAGATCCATCTATTGAGATTCTCTAGCAATAGTTATTCCTAATAAAAATGCGTTGTCATAGCCTTGGGCATTTTTGTGTAGCAGTGTTCTTTACATTTCATGTACATGTTCTCTTGAGGCTTGTGATGCCTAACTTGAGTGATTATTTCCTCAAGATCTTGTATACGTTTTGCTACTGTAACATTAATATGATGGCTATGTGATATTCTTACATTTTATGAGTTGATTTATCACTGGTCTTTCATTATTGTGTTCATCTATTGTTGCATTCCCTTTTGGGGATATTACAAAATGGGTCGAAGAAATGCCTACGTTCACAACTGACGGTAAGTTGAATGCTCAATTTCTCTTCAATCACATGATTTCTAGGTTTGGAGTCCCTCAAGCCATTTTCATTCACCATGTCTCCCATTTTTGCCATTATATGATGGCTGAGCTGACTACTCAGTTGGGTCTGTGTCACGACAACTCAACGCCGTACTACCCGCAGTCCAATGGTAAGGTTGAAGCCGTGAACAAATTTTTAGTCACTATGCTTCAACGCACTATTGGGATGCACAAGTCTAATTGGAGGATCATATTGTTCTTAGCTCTCTGCGATTACCAAACCTCGGTGAAGGATGCAACTGAATTCACATCATTTCAACTTGTTTATGGTCTGGAAGTTACCCTTCCGATTGAATGTGAAATTACTTCACTCAAGATAGTTGTTGAATTACTGCCAAATAATTTTCCAGAGGAATAAAATCTTCTATATTTGGAGAGGCTTGATGAAACTTTCCACTTCGCTGCTCTAGTTATAGAAGCATAGAAAAAGTGGGTCAAAGCCCACTTTGACTAGACGGTTTCCCCTCGTACCTTCGTAGAAGGAGACTTGGTCCTCTTATATGACTAATCCCATGATAATCTCTAGGCAGGTAAATTCAAACCCATGTGGCATGGGCTCTAAATCGTTAAATTTGTTTTGCAAAAAGGAGCCCATGAGCTTATTGATTATGAAGGCCATCCCTTGGATCAACCCTGAAATGGGTTGTATCTCAAAAAATATTATGCATGAGTTTTCCTCATGCATTTATTATGTACTTAAGTGTGTTTTTCATTTTCATACATTTTGGCTTGGTGTGCTTTGCGAGTATTTTTTCCTGCTTATTATGTCTTTTCTTACTATGCAGATGTCTATCACTCCTTATGTCAGTTTTGCTGACTATGCCTCCCGCAGTACCCGGAACCTATCCTTGGCAGCTTGGGTAATTTATGATCCTAACTGTGAGTTAGTAGACCTTGAAGGTATTTTTCTAGGACGTACAACTAATAATGTCACTGAGTACAGTGCAGTTATCGAACTTCTAACTAAAGCTATTGCCCTAGACATTCGTGAATTAATTGTAAGCCTAGAATCTTAGCTTGTTGTTCTCTAGCTCAATGGGCGTTATTCTATCAGAAAACCTTAGATTTTAAGGATGTATTTACGTTTTCATTTGTCAGAAAGGAATTTTGATTATATTAAATATCAAAATATTCCCAAAAGAATGAATACGTTAACTTATGTAGTATCTAATCTTGTATTAGATAGACATTTGCGGAATTTGTAAAAGCAATCGTCATTACATAGTAATATTTAGACATGAAAATAAGCATATATATATATATATATATATATATATATATATATATATATATATATATATATATATATATTGATTGTTTGCATTGGCTTATACATCATAATTCAAAAAATATGTATGTGTTTTAGTTACATCCTGAGATGCCATGTCTCTCAAAAAATGAAGAAATAAAACCTAGGAGTCTAATCAGCATGGTGCTCATGATAGCACGTCACTGCCCGCACAACACATCTTAGCAATCGATAAATGCGGTTAGAAACTCCCACAGTGTGTCGGTGGTAAGAACGAGCAATGTCCTCAAATCTCACATACTCTGGGATCCCGATCGTGAGTCCCTCCAAGTTATGTGCAATTTCTTCCTCATTATCACCTCCCTTGCCATCAGGGGCCACTTCAAATTCTATTTGGAACCTATGAGCTATCAAAGACATATCGGTGGGTCTCTTTGGTCCAAAATCTGCAACACATGAGAAAATATCAGAACACATACACATAAAAACAAAAAAATTGTAATATTCATAAAAATCCAAAAAATGAGTTTTTACCTCTATCCTCGTCCCAGTGGTCCCCCTCCGGAAGTGGAATATCTAGATCACCCCTATAATCAGTATCGGTACATGGACAGTCCTCGACCACGATGATTTTTTGGCTCAACTAGTTAAAGAACTCTGGTCTCCACAACATATGCTGCCCACCCCCCAATCGAGGCATTAGTATAGCTCGACGGACCATCCATGGCTCTCGTGCTGGTGGCCTAGGTACAAATACCTCCTAACGTTGGAATGGCAATAACCTCTCTGTTGGCAATATGATGCAGAGTGTTGTCCTTGATGGCAACCCACTTAATGAAGATGAAGACATGAGATTGTTGGCATGTGTTGTCCTTGATGGAAATCCACCTGATGAAGTTATTCTTGACTTGATGGACTTGCTGAATGATGTAAATCTGATGTATCTACAGTGAGTACAGAAGGTAATGAAGAAATGAATTCAGCATGTGCTAGATCTATGATGAAAAGAGTATGTCTCAAGGCATACGCGGATTTGTTTAGGATAAGTCGCGTATGCACGCGGGAAATAACGTGCCAAGTCGCGTATGGGCAAAAGCGCTCATAAAGTGCAAAACCAGGGGTAACCACCATGGTATTGACCCATTGTATTGAGTAATGACTCGTCTATGTGACCCCGTCTAGGAATACCATCGGAAGTAATGTGGTTTTGGCTCATGGTATTGAAAAAGGGTAAACCTATATAAGGAGAAGAAATTCATTGTGCAAAATATGAGTGCGGGAGCAAGACGTCTGAGCTTGAATGAATACTTCTCTCTGAAGTATATCTAAATGGAAAGGGTTATAGTTGAATGATACATCTGAATGCATGAAGCACCTATGAAGAAAATGATGAAGAAGGGAATCTAGATCTGAAATGTATTTGTATTTTCTACATCTGTTTATGGAATGATTAGATCTAAGATGAGGCGAACATTTGTCTAACGTAAAGGGTAAAATCTGTGTGATATGTCTGTTCTGAAGAATTTCAATGACCTAAATGTCTGAAGAACCATACGCTAGTTTGCCGCATAAGAAGCGCGTATATACGCGGCTTCGATGAAGAGAAAGCGCGTATGTGCAGTGAAATTAGCTTTGTAATATGTATAGAAGTATACGCGGGTTTGTATGGTAGAAGGCGCGTATATACGCGGGATCAGTGAAAGAAAAGAGCATATGCAAACTAGGGTTTGCTGAAGCATGGGGTATGAAATGTCTGATCTGTTCTGCTGAGTTACTGCTATCTGTATTCTACAGTTCTGAGTTGTCTGTATCAGTTTGGTTGTATGATTGAGCTTAAATGTGCGGAGTGGGTCCAGTCTGAAAATATGATGAAACGAGGCCTGTAAGTTGTGCTCTATTGAAGTTGGTTGGATCCAGTGTGAAAATTGATGAAACACGGTCCATGGTGGAACTGAGGGTTGTAGCCTTCAGTCAGGGGGTTGTAGCTCCCTTCCAGGTGAGGCTGGTAAACGAGATCAGGGGGTCGTAGCTCCCTTCCAGGAGAGGCTGGTAAACGAGTCAGGGGGTTGTAGCTCCCTTCTAGGAGAGGTTGGTAAATGAGGGCAGGTGGGTGCCTGCGTGATGGTAGGAGGCTGCGCCAACACATATGTTGTAAGATGTTTTCTTTATAATAAAATATTGAAGGCTGAGCAACGGCAGCGGTGGTTTTCTCCCGACTTGGGTTTCCACCTAAAAATCCTGGTGTTCATGTGTGATGCTTATGTGTGATGGTTTATTCTGTTCTTACTGCACATGTTTACTGTCTATTGAACATATGATGAATGAATGATGGAATGATATAAGTGTAGAATTAATGGCATAATTAGATCTCTGTGTATACACGAGTTTCATAAAGGGTATACACGTATATACACGAGTATGTTTCAGGAAAGTAGCGTACGGGTTTTAGAAGTAAGAAAAAGTGAAAAGTTTTGAGTATGCCCTAAATACTGATTCACCCCCCCCCCTCTCAGTATTTTTCCCAACAATTGGTATCAGAGCAGGTCCTTCTGCAGAAGCTTGATCGCTTGAAGGAGATCCGTCACAATGGGAAGTCTTGAAGGAGTAATGTCTCTAAAGCCACTTCTATTCAATGGAAGCAATCTGATATTCTGGAAGGTACGAAAAAAAGCATATCTGCAAAGTCTTGGTGCAGAAGTATGGGCAATCGTAGAAGAAGGTTATCAGTATCCGGCTAGTATTCCTACTGATGCAGCAGAAAGGAAGAAATATGAAATCAATGCCAAAGCAATCAATGTCCTATTAGGAAGCATGTCTGAATCAGAATTCACTAAAGTGATGCAGCTAAATTCAGCAAAAGAAATATGGGACAAAATCATTCTGAGCTATGAAGGAGATACAAAGGTAAAAAGTGCAAAACTCCAAACTCTCAGAATTGAATATGAAAATTTAAGGATGTATAGTGATGAAAGTATTGCCAGTTTCTTTCTTCGTCTAGATGATATTGTAAATCAAATGAGAAATTTGGGTGAAACCATAACCGATACTACTCTGGTGGAAAAAGTCTTAAGATCTTTGACTTCAAAATTTGACTCTAAAGTTTCAGCTATTGAAGAAAGGCAAGATCTGCAAACTCTTACTATTGTTCAATTACATGGTATTCTAACTGCTTTTGAAATGAGACAAGGAGGTCCTTCTCAAATCAAAGAAGCTGCTTTTAAGGCGTCTGCAAAAGGAAAAGAAAAGGAAGTTGTCAAGGAATCCAACTATATATCTGAAGAAGAAGAAGAAGCAAATTTTGTGAGAAGACTCCAACTAGGAACCGGAAGGTTCAAAGGTAAGCTTCCTTTCAAATGTTTTGATTGTGGAAGAGTTGGTCATTATGCTGCAAAGTGTCCTTATAAATAAACATCTGCTAAAGGAAAAGAAGTAGCAAGAAGGAATAAGAATCGATCTAGCACAAGAAAAAGTTACTATATTAATCAAGACAGTGATGGGTTATCTGATAGTGAGGAAGAATGTGAACAAGATATTAAACTACTCATGGCAAAAGAATCTAGAGAAGAAAATGATACTTTTGTGGATGCTCTGGAAGACAATGATTTTCTTGAAGAAAACAATCAACTCAAAGTCAGCCTAGAAGAAAAGAACATAATCATAGAGACTCGTGAAAATCAGCTTGAAGCAAAGGAAAAACGCATTGAGGAATTGGAGTGTGAAGTAGTGAGTCTAAGGAAAGATAATGAGAAAGTAAAAACTCTCAATCTTAGATTTGCTAAAGGTTTAGAAACCTTAGATGATATTATCAAGATACAACGGTCTCCTCTTATAAAAACAGGTCTTGGATATACTGGGGAATCTTCCCAGACTTCAGCACCAAATTATCTGAAAGCAGCCACAGCTGGTTCACTACATTCAGCCACTCAGCAAGGGAACAAAGGATCTTTACAGGTAAAGCATGACCATCTCAATTCAAGAAACACTAACAGGGAGATCTTTCAAAGAAGCTACAACCAACAGGTAAATTCAAATAGAAGATTTCATGATCGCAGAAATTTCTACTTCAATGGACAATGTTTCTCATGTCACAATTTTGGTCATAAAGCTGTTCAATGTGTTGCATATAAAACCATCATGACAAGAGAAGCAAGGAAGAAAAGGATGAATATTGAACCAAAGAAGAACACCTATAATAACTTTTCTCCTCTTCAAAACGAAGTTGAATGTACTTATTGCAATAACTTTGGTCATGAAGAATTTGAATGCAGGAGCAAGGTCCAGCCAAAATAACATGTTCCCTCAAGCTCTAAAGTGTGGAAAAAGAAAGAAATACCAGTTGAAAATTGTGGGATAGCGTTATTTGCAGAAGGTGAATAAAATAAATGGTACATTGATAGTGGGTGCTCAAGACACATGACAGGTGACAAAAGAAAACTTCTTGCATATAATGCTCTAGAAAAGGAAAAGAAAGTCACATTTGGAAATGATACTCCTGCTGTAATTAAAGGAAAAGGGTCAGTGTTTCTAAAAGAAAAGGTGAAGGCTAATGATGTCATGTATGTGGATGGATTAAGGCATAACCTGTTAAGTGTAAGTCAAATGTGTGATCAAGGAACAGAAGTTGTCTTTGGTTCAAAAGAATGTGTGGTTTGTGATCTTGATACAGGTAAAATTATTATAAAAGGGAAAAGAAATCCAAGCAACCTGTATGTACTGAAGAACTGCAAAGATCAATGTTACTTGAGCAAGTCTTCAGAAAATTGGCTATGGCATAGAAGGCTGGGGCATCTGAGCTTCTCTCAAATCAACAAAGCAAGTAGACTTCAAGCTGTTCGTGGTCTTCCCAATATTAATCTACCAGAAAGTATCATATGCAAATCTTGTCAATTCGGTAAGCAGACCAGAGTACGATTTAATGCCAAAGAAGGATCATCAAGTAAGCCTCTTGAACTCATTCACACTGACATATGTGGACCTATGAGGAAAAAGTCACCACGTGGGGAAGAATACTATATCTTATTTATTGATGATTACTCTAGAATGTGTTGGATCGGGCTCATTAAACACAAAGATGAAGCATTTGAAAATTTTCAGATCTTCAAAGCATTGGTAGAAAATGAATTAGATCTAAAAATCAAGTGTCTTAGATCTGATCAAGGAGGAGAATATATATCAAATGAATTCTTTGAATTTTGTGAACAACATGGCATAAAAAGACAGTTCTCTGTAGCAGGCACTCCACAACAAAATGGCGTAGCAGAAAGAATGAATAGAACAATTCAACAAATGGCTAGAGCTATGCTTGATGACTCTGGAACTCCTGACATGTTCTGGGGTGAAGCAGCACACACAGTAGCTAACATTCTCAACAAGGCTCATGTTCGGGTAAATAGTGACAAAACTCCATATGAACTCTGGTATGGTAATTCTCCCTCCGTGAAGCATTTTAGAGTTTTTGGAAGTAAATGCTTTATCAAAAATAATTATGAAAAGCTTGGCAAGTTTGAACCTAGATCAGATGAAGGGATATTTCTTGGTTACTCATCTTCAAGCAAAGCATACACATGTTACAATAAAAGGCTTTGAAAGATTGTTGAATGTATTGATGTTGTTATTGATGAGTCTCCTGCAGCTCCTAAAGAAGAAAAACAAACAACAAAAGAAGATGATGGTGACTTATGTCCTTCTACATCAAATAGAAATGATATAGATAGTGGATCCAATGAAGAACCTGAAAATGATCTATCTGAAAAAGCTCCATCCAGATATGTTCAAAAGAATCATCCTAAATCTCAAATATTGGGAGACAAGGAATCAGGTGTACGAACAAGGAGAACTCTTGTGGGATCTTCTAGTCATCTGGCACTTCTATCCACAATTGAACCACACAATGTCAATCAAGCTAGCAAAGATGAATGTTGGAAGCAAGCCGTGAATGAAGAGCTTGATCAAATTGAAAAGAATGACACTTGGGAATTGGTACCAAGACCACATGATAAAAATGTCATTGGAACTAAATGGATTTTCAAGAACAAGTTAAATGAGAATGGGGATGTTGTAAGAAACAAAGCTAGACTGGTTTGCAAAGGGTATACTCAACAAGAAGGTATAGAATTTGAAGAAAATTTTTCTCCTATAGCTAGACTTGAAGCCATAAGAATGTTTCTTGCTTTTTCAAGTTATCAAAAAATCAAAGTTTATCAAATGGATGTTAAATCTGCTTTTCTTAATGGTGATCTAGAAGAAGAAGTATATATAGAACAACCGGAAGGATTCATTTTGGGAAATGATGAAAATCTTGTTTTTAGACTTAAAAAGGCTCTATATGGTCTCAAACAAGCTCCAAGGGCATGGTATTATCGCCTTGACAAATATCTTCATCAACAAGGATTTTCAAAGGGGTCTGCTGATAGCAACTTATACACAAAAATTGAAAATGATAAACTATTGATTGTGGTTGTATATGTTGATGATATCATTTTTGGGAGTAACGAAGAATCTATGAGTCAAAATTTTGCTTCTGTCATGCAGCAAGAATTTGAAATGTCCTTACTTTGGGAACTAACATTCTTTCTTGGCTTACAAGTGCATCAAACTACAGATGGTATATTCCTATCACAAGCAAAATATCTTAAGCAAATTCTGAAGAAATATGGCATGGAAGAATGCAAACCTGTAAGTACACCAATGATAACCGGATGCAATCTCAATTCTCATGATGATTCTCCCACGGTGAATCAACCAGAATACAGATCAATGATAGGAAGTCTACTTAATCTCACTGAGACTAGACCAGACATTATGCATGCAGTTGGGATTGTTGGACGATTCCAAGCTAATCCAAAATATTCTCACCTTCAGGCCGTCAAAAGAATATTCAAATATCTACAAGGAACTCAAGACTTTGGTCTAAGGTATCCAAAGAATGCTGACCTTACTCTTCATGCTTACACTGATGCAGATTGGGCTGGAAGTGTTGATGATCGGAAAAGCACTAGTGGTGGTGCATTCTATATGGGACCCCGGTTAGTATCTTGGTTCAGCAAGAAGCAAAATTCTATTGCCTTATCTACAGCAGAAGAAGAATATGTGGCTGCTGCATCTTGTTGCACTCAACTCCTTTGGATGATGCAAACCTTACAAGATTTTCAAATCAAATGTACTTCTCCTATCTCCATTATGTGTGATAATACAAGTGCCATCAGTATCTCAAAGAATCCTGTTATGCATTCGAAGACCAAGCACATTCCCATCAAGTATCACTTCTTACGTGAACAAGTGCTTGAACAAAAGGTGAAGTTGGAGTATGTTCCCTCCAAAGCACAAGTTGCTGATATCTTTACCAAACCTCTGCCCAGGGAAGCATTCGAGTATCTAAGACAAAAGCTGGGAGTATTCTCTACCAGTCAAAAGAACAAATCTGCATAAATTCAGAAGATTAAATAGGATACGCGGTTTTCCTGATATACAGTAGCGTATATACGCGAGTATATGAACAGAAAGTCGCGTATGGATAGTTGCTAACTATTTTTGTTTGGGGTCAGCATTTTGCAGTATTGTTTGGTTTTTCTGGTTATGTTTCTGCCTGACAAAGCATCTGATATGAAGAAAACAGGTACAGGAAGGACAAGTTCAGGGGGAGATGAAGGAATGTGAAAATTTCTATGCTTCACTTTACATACGCGAGTTCAATAAACTAAAGTCGCGTACACACGCGAGTTTCAGCAGACACAGTCGCGTATTCATTAATGATAAGAGAATTGGGATGGCAGCTGAAGATCAGGAGCAGAGATTCAAGGGGAGCATCAGTCTGACTGCTAATGATTGTTCTGTTAGCATTATTCTGGTTATACTCATGATACATGGTTTCTTATGTTGAAGATGTTCAGGTTGCACAAGAGGAGCCTTGGTCATATTGAAAGGATGTTTGGATGCACATTTTCAGGGGGAGCCCTAGCCTTGCTAAGTATAATGCATTGTTGGCATTATGATGGTTCTGATATATGATCTCTCTTGAGGTCTTTCTTTTTGGTATTATTCATGAATAGTCATATTTGTAATTTGATGAAAAAGTCATGATTGAGACCTATGATGTAAAATTGTAATATTCAGTCATGTAAGGACTTGTCAAAATTTGTAAACGCACTTGGTTGGGTAGCTGAGTCAAATTTGTAAACCCACTTGGTTGGGTAGTTGAGTTGAGATGTGTAAACCCTCTTCGTTGGGTATTTGAGTCTCATATGTAAATCCACTTGGATGGATCTTTGATGTATGTATGAGTCTTTGGTGATAGGAAGGTCATAGAGTCATGTACTTCATTGAAAAATATGTTTGAAGATTCAACATGAACTCAGGGGGAGCTTGGTCACTTCAGTATACATCAGATCTGCAGAATGCTTCTTCTACATGAGGAGAAAAGGGGGAGAGTGTGTTGGTTTTGATCCGCCCTTTGCCCTTGATGTCAAAGGGGGAGAGTGACATGGTGTTTAAATGAAGAGAAATAATGGTGTCAAAAATGGGGAGAGTGACATGGTGTCATTGTATTCTTAATGTACCTATCTGTTGTGGTAACCAAACACCATCATGGTTGCCATCAAGTCCAAAGGGGGAGATTGTTGGCAATATGATGCAGAGTGTTGTCCTTGATGGAAACCCACTTAATGAAGATGAAGACATGAGATTGTTGGCATGTGTTGTCCTTGATGGCAATCCACCTGATGAAGTTATTCTTGACTTAATGGACTGGTTTAATTATGATGTAAATCTGATGTATCTACAGTGAGTACAGAAGGTAATGAAGAAAGAAATTTAGAATGTGCTAGATCTATGATGAAAAGAGTATGTCTCAAGGCATACGCGGATTTTTCTAGGATAAGTCGCGTATGCACGCAGGAAACAACGTGCCAAGTCGCGTATGGGCAAAAGCGCTCATAAAGTGCAAAACCAGGGGTAACCACCATGGTATTGACCCATTGTATTGGGTAATGATTCGTCTAAATGACCCCGTCTAGGAATACCATTGGAAGTAATGTGGTTTTGGCTCATGGTATTGAAAAAGGGTAAACCTATATAAGGAGAAGAAATTCATTGTGCAAAATATGAGTGCGGGAGCAAGACGTCTGAGCTTGAATGAATACTTCTCTCTGAAGTATATATGAATGGAAAGGGTTATAGTTGAATGATACATCTGAATGCATGAAGAACCTATGAAGAAAATGACGAAGAAGGGAATCTAGATCTGAAATGTATTTGTATTTGCTACATCTGTTTATGGAATGATTAGATCTGAGATGAGGCGAACATCTGTCTGACGTAAAGGGTAAAATATGTGTGATATGTCTGTTCTGAATAATTGCAATGACCTAAATGTCTGAAGAACCATACGCTAGTTTTCCGCATAAGAAGTGCATATATATGCGGCTTCGATGAAGAGAAAGTGCATATGTGCAGTGAAATTAGCTCTGTAATATGTACAGAAGTATACGTGGGTTTGTATGGTAGAAGGCGCGTATATATGCGGGATCAGTGAAAGAAAAGAGCGTATGCAAACTAGGGTTTGCTGAAGCATGGGGTATGTAATGTCTGATCTGTTCTACTGAGTTACTGCTATCTGTATTCTACAGTTCTGAGTTGTCTGTATCAGTTTGGTTGTATGATTGAGCTTAAATGTGTGGAGTGGGTCTAGTCTGAAAATATGATGAAACGAGGCCTGAAAGTTGTGCTCTATTGAAGTTGGTTGGATCCAGCGTGAAAATTGATGAAACGTGGTCCATGGTGGAACTGAGGGTTGTAGCCTTCAGTCAGGGGGTTGTAGCTCCCTTCCAGGTGAGGCTGGTAAACGAGATCAGGGGGTCGTAGCTCCCTTCCAGGAGAGGATGGTAAATGAGTTAGGGGGTTGTAGCTCCCTTCCAGGAGAGGCTGGTAAACGAGGGCAGGTGGGCGCCTGCGTGCTGGTAGGAGGCTGCGCCAGCACATATGTTGTAAGATGTTTTCTTTATAATAAACTATTGAAGGCTGAGCAACGGCAACGGTGGTTTTCTCCCGACTTGGGTTTCCACCTAAAAATCCTGGTGTTCATGTGTGATGCTTATGTGTGATGGTTTATTCTGTTCTTACTGCACATGTTTACTATTTATTGAAAATATGATGAATGAATGATGGAATGATATAAGTGTAGAATTAATGGCATAATTAGATCTCTGTGTATACGCGAGTTTCATAAAGGGTATCCGCGTATATACGCGAGTATGTTTCAGGAAAGTAGCGTATGGGTTTTAGAAGTAAGAAAAAGTGAAAAGTTTTGAGTATGCCCTAAATAATGATTCACCCCCCCCCCCCTCTCAGTATTTTTCCCAACACTCTCCAGGATGAACGGTATCAAAATAGACCCATACCCAAACTGCTTTAGCCTACCATTTTTTCACTTGGTCAACTGACGTTTCATATTTATTGTCACCGCTTCTGCCCAATTGAACATTGTCGGAGACATGCAATCTATGGCTAACTGGAGTTGAGTTTTTTTTGGCTTTATGAGGAGCCTGAAATCCGACAGCTCGAGCAATGGTATGCAACACTACCTTCAAAGGTAAGTTGCACACTGTTTGGATGTCTAGTTTACTGCTCTTATGTGCTTTCCTTGCTTCAAGACAAGCTCTCTCTATTAGCATGGCCATGCTCTCTCCAAGTATATGGGTGCCTATCATTTGTGCTCGCTCTCCCCTTCGCGACAATCCTGTCATGAAGTAGATGTCAGAGACTTATATCTCCAATTCCTAGTCATGCATGATGAATTTCTCTTGGTCAATGTCCCATACTCTGATCAAGTATTACACCAACTCTAATTGAGCTCTCAGACATGGGGCCATGAAAAAATTAAGGAGCCCACAGTTCCTCAGATCATCTAAGCATGCATCGTTCCCCATGGCCTATGAATCTTCTTCCCCATGTTCCCGCTATTTCCATTCTATTTCCATTGCAAATGTTGATTCTTCCTACGAAACAAAACTCAAGAGTTCATAATCCATTTTGTTGAAAATTGGATTGGTTTTGGCAAGCTTTTTGGAAAGGAATTTGAAAAAATTATGTGTGGCACTCAGCGGAGCTATTTTTCCAACAATAGTGCCGAGTGAAGCTTTCCATGTGTCAAAATGGTGGAGGTCGGTGTAGCTCCGTGTCGAGAACCAACGCCGACTGCCGTGTGTATAAATTTTTAAAACCCTTCCACAAAATGCATCAAGACATGAGAGCACACGAAAAATGGATGAAATGTAGGGGAAGTTCATGGCTCTTACCTAGAAGGATTAGATTTGTCAATGGCCTCCTGGATTTCCTATAGTCAGTGCCCCAAATTCACAGTGAAAATGGGTAAAAGTGCTCACAAGAAAGTGAAAAGGTAAAAGTGAATTATTTTTTACCATTGAGTTATTTTATAACCTTTTCTAACCCTAATTAGGTTTTTGGACACATTTTCAGTTCTTTTTTATTATTTTTTTATCGAAAATGGGTTTTACGTTTGTTTCTTGTGCAACAACAGGTCCTAAAACTGGAAACGATGAGGAAATAAGGTGTATTTTATTAATTTTTCAAACTCAATAAAAACACGAAAAATTCAGCCCTTGGATTTATCTTTCAGCTTTTGTATGACTCTCAAAATATGAAAATATTGTCGAGCTCTTGTCGTTTTGAACACACTAAAGGTTGTGAAACTTCATCTGTCCAGTATACGTTTACCCATTTTTCAAGATATGACAAATTATTTACGAAAATGGAATACCTTAGTCGAATATGGCTAAGAGGTTCTCTCAAATATTGTTTTCTACCTTTTCGGATTCGAGAGAAAACTTGTGAAAATGAACCTTCTGGAGTTTTATTTTCTTCCTCTTTTCAAAATCTCTAAACATGAAAATACGTCGATTTTTCCCTTTGTCAGACTCATTAAATCTAAATGACATTGGAGTTGTCTCCATGACGTTAGCGAGTTCCTCCTTCCTAGTGCTCGTAAAATGTACTAGGATGGATTTTTTTGAAGGACAAACTTACATGACAAGCATATGCTATCCCCTTCAATCTTGTTTCCAAAACTAATTGGGGTACTCACCAGAAATGGTGGGGGGAAATGGAACTAGTTGTTAGTTGCGTCGGCAGTATGTCGTTCTTGAACATGACACTTGTCTGCAGTTCGTGTCGGGTTGGGAGCATCCCACATTCATCATTTTTTGTCCATGGGTTTGGGTGATCCATTTTGACCTCTCATTTACTCTTTTCCTTGTCACCATGATCTCAGATCCCTTGATGTCAAATACTCCCAAATTTCAGAGCCGTGTCGCAAATATGTTCAGGAGAATTCCTTTTTGCAGTTTTCAACCCCTGATCCTTTATTCAGTCTTGATTCACTATCATATTATTCCTCTGTCTCGTGTCGATGATGTGGGAAACATTATTTTCCTCCTTCGACCGATCACTTCCTATTGACTTCATCTCATTATCTAGGAAGCTAATCCAGAGACTCCTTTCTAGTACCTTAGAGCTTGCATGCCTTAATGGAAAGTTCTTCACATTCGATGGTAGGTTCTCATCATTGGCCTTCGATCGGGTTATTTCAAGGATGTTCGACTCTAGCTCATGTTTCACATTCCATGGATTGTACTATCAATACCTTCAGAACCATTTTCATTATTGGTGTCATATTCCAAAGTTAGCATGCAGCTAATTGGAATATTGAATTTTGATTTTGACACCTAAGAGATGAATAAATGGGTGAGTAGGCCCATACATTTCAAAAATAAGAATAAAATCCCTCATAATGTGAAAAGGGATCATTATAATAGCTGGATTTCACACCCTCATGTGTGAAAAGTGGAAAATACATGTGGACAAGGTCAAATTTGACCAAGTCAACAGTGCTGGAATGGAAGGTGGAGATCATCTATGCAGACAACGCAGTGATAGTGGGAGGAATATTCCTTGGTGGAGGAAACCCTAATGAGTGGGACCCAAGTTGAGAAGGCTTCCACTTATTTATAAGGAGGGCAAGGCAGCCATAGCAAGACATGTTATGGATTATTGAATTTGTCGTCTGCATGACTATTGTGTTTTCTTCAACTGTTTAGTTGAGATTGTTGTGCTGCTTAGCACAATGCATTCATGTTTAGTAATTCCTTCTCCTTTATTGAGAGGCCTCTTGAGGGAGATTTTACTTCATTTCTCGACATTCAGGCTTGATGCCAAGCTACCTCCTTTAGCTACAACACAGTTTCTGTTTAGAGTTGGGTTGTGTTGCAAGGTGTTGCAGTGGAGGGTTGAGAACACCACTTCCGAAGCTAGTTTTTCAGAGGAGGAAGCATTATTTCCTTTGGGAGATTAGTGAGGAAGATTCTAGAGCTGATTTCATATCTTGGCACTTTTCCAACATAGTTTCCATCACCTACAACATAGTATCTCTCCTTGACTGCGTTATTTTAGTGAAAATTTGCAGTGAACGGTTGCAGTGCTTGATTGGAGGGTGAGATCTTCAGTGATAGGATCAGCCTTTCACCTGAAATATCCATTGGATGATATTTATTCATCACATGTATCATCTATAGCCATATTCATCTAGATCTCGAGTTGTAGCTGCTATTCAGAACTAGGACTGCATTCCGGCATTTTTCACTTTTTGCATATTTCAGGAAATCCTTTCCGGATTGTCTTGAAAATGTATTTGGGAGCTTAGATCTTTAATCCCGGCATTGTATGAGCCATATATTTGTAGATCTACATTGTTCCACATTTCTAGTAGCAGTGAACCATCTATGACTGCACTGTACTTGTTCATGAGCATTCTGCAATATAGTAACATTCCATCTTTGGCATATGTATTCATGGGAGGCGTGTTTGCCTTGACTATTTGAGTTGTGTCCACTTCTATTGTATTCATTTGCTGCTTATTTACATAATAAAATGTCTCTATGGTTTTCATACATTTTGGTGTAATTTTATTCACTTCTATTCCCATTTTTATGTTCATGTATTGCTGCATCCCCATTTTGGAATATTACAGTGGTATCAGAGCATAATCTTGGCTCAGCCTGTGGATATCAGTCATTATGCTGTCAGAAGGAGAAGAAGAAGAAGAAAAGAACATAAAAGAAAAAAATAAGACTCCATCATTTGGAGGAAGGAAGGAGGAGAGGCTTTCAAATTTTCTTTCTCAAACTTTGTAGAGCATTCATGGAGGTCTTAAGAAGATGAGGAGGGAGATGTGTAGAGAATCTCCAAGAGAGTTTGAATCTAAAGAAAACTCTAGATTTTTACATAATGAGTGTGAGCATGCAACCACACATTATGATGCACAACACAGTCATATGCCCAGATTTGATATGAGGGAGATGAAAGAAGAAGAAATTCCTAGGAGGGAAACTCTTAGTGATTATCTGCAAGGATATGAAACTCAAACTAAGAAGTTTAGAGATCATGTCAGTTTTTTAGAGTTTTTTAATATCAAGGTGGGGAGAAGCAAGCAACATGAGATGGGTAAATTTTTCCTATCTACTTTTGATGGTTCACCTACCTGTTAAACTAGAGCTTGGGTGGAGGAGCTAGATACCTATTTGCAATAGCAACAAATTTATGAAGATGAAGACATCAAAGTTGCAGCGCTGCATTTTAGAGGTAAGGCCTATGCTTGGTGGATATTTGAGTATTTTTAATTAAGAAATGCAAATAATTATTCTTATGTAAATTTCACTAAGAAAATGGTGGAAATATTTGACGAAAAACATTGTGAAACACATGTGGTGGAGCTAAACAAACCTAAACAAACAAAAAAATTTCATGTGTTGGAGGAAACTATAGACTCAACTCAACTTCAGAAACCTATTGAGGAGGCTGACATCTTGCATAATACCTTGCTAGAGGTAAAACCTCTATCTCATATTCTTGAATAAGAGGGTATGGATATCTATTTTTCAAAAGAGGATCCAGTTATTGGAAGGTTGCCCATTCATATTGAAGAGGAAGAGAAGGTTTGGGGCAACAGTGCTGTCATGTCTAGAGCTTATCTAGAACCTCATGCAGAGGAAGAGGGAGCACTTGCTCCAACAAGAGGGATTCTTGCATCATTGCAAGGAATTCCCCAGGATCTCATATGTGGAGGTCAAGGCACAACCCATGAGCAACATGTGCCATTATTGACAGATGGTAGAACCATGCAGATAAAAGGAGGGAGTAGGGAGAATGACCTGCATCATATGATGAGGAGCACACACCCCTATCTATTTCAGAGGGTTGATGCACAAAAGAGGAGAACTAATTTGCGCAGTGAGGGCAGGGACAATGCTTTCCATTCATATATGCAATTTACTCTTGATCTTGATGTCTCATTGTATGGAGGCATTTCACTAGGAAGACAAGAAGATTAGCAGATGATGAGGGATGCTTCACCTTTGGAGGCACCACTCATTGATTCCAAAGGGGTGAAGACCTTGGGAGAGCTTGATACAACGCTGAGAGTCTTGGGTAGACTCAAGGAGGAGAGAGGCATTATCTCAAAATTATCTTTGCCCACTCTCATTTCAGATTCTGCACTGTGGCATGAGCAGCATGGGAAGGATAACAACCTTCCAACTTGCATCTTTAGCACAGGAGATGTCAAAGAGGAGCACATCCATTTGAAAGATGTTCTTTGTGATAGATCATCAGCATTGTCACTATGGAGGATATATCCATATTGGAAATCCCAGTTGTTGGTGGATTATTCCAAGGATCTTTCTACTTGTATGATATTGGATGACCAATTGCATGAGGAGGGATATTTAGTCAGAGATGAGGTCATCTAATATCATGGTAGGATATTCTTACCTAGAGCTTCGAAGCTCAAGGAGAAGTTACTCCAAGTAGCTCATAAATATTTTCTCTTCAACCACACTTATTCTATGAGAGCATACCCCACCATCATGGAGAGGTACATTTGGGAAGGCTTTGAGGAGGAGATATATCAACATTTGAGGAGATGCATGGATTATGTGGAGTTGGAGGAGAGACATAACTCTTTGGGGGAGTTATCACAACCACCTCTTCTCTCTTTGAGAATGAGAGAGGATTCATCTATGAGCCACTCCATTTTCATGAACAAAACATATGGTAAGGATATTGTTTGGTTGCATAATGATTTATATAATGAATATGTGCATTCCTTAACCATATATGTGCAGGAAATTGCTCAAAGAAGGAGCATTCCTCCTTCTAGACTTCATGGACTACTTGAGGCCATAAGTAGTATTGATGATGGAAACTCCCTTGGAGATCTTGGGGAGATGATATCTTATGGAGAACATTCTCACTTTGCACCATACATCATACACTTTCTCCAAACTTGTGAGGAGAATAGGGCAGGAAGCAAGTGGTTGGGAAGCCACACATCATTTCATTTTCTGATGCAGTTGAGAATAAAACTGCGCTGGTTGCATTTGAGGGACCATTGTCCTTCTCCCTTATTACATATGGCAACTAGCATGATTGTAATCATGATTCCATTTGTTGATGTTGTATTTATCATTATTGGGGATGTGATTGGGAGAGAGACACATTGGTTGGATGTGTCCTTGGGGAAGGAGATTTCCCACACTTTTTGCATTACATGTTCCAAGGGGAGAATGGGAGGAGATGTGGCCACCATAGTAAAACACTTGCTTCTTTATGAGGTGGGGCATGGGATTGATTGGATAACTTGGGCTATGCCTCTCATAAATCATTGGGAGGAAATTTTATATGAGTTGCCATGTTATGTTGTGCAACAACAGTTAGGAAAAATGCGCTGTGACCACTTGGGAAACTGTTGGTACTTTCCAGCACCACATGAAACCTTCAATATTCCTCTCATTTGGATGCCATATGGTGGTGATTTCTTATTAATAATATATGGGATGGTTTGGGCAATGATGATTCACAACGTTGGAGGGAAGATCTTTGGAGATCCAGTCTTCTACTTGCCACTTGGAGGAAAAATTATTTCAGCCCAAGATCAACAGATACTCTACACTTATCATGGGTGAAGAGAGGACCAGTGTGGTGTAGGATATTTTGTCTACCATGTTCAGTTATTCAGCCCACCTACATTTCCAGAGCCAAACGTGGAGGAGGATTTTCATGAGTTACCATTTTGGAGGGTGGCTCATTTTGTATGGATGATAGCTTGGGGATGGAGGATCCACATGGGAATGATGGTTCCCACTACATTTCATATCCCATTCCTCAAGGGGACCTCTAAAAAACACCTTATTTCCTCCTCGAGTATTTTACTTCTTCATGATGATAGCTATTTAGCTAGCTTGCATTCTTGGGAGGGGCAATATGGAGATTTATCGATGAGACAACATCTTATTCCTTGGAGGAGCTTATCATATGTGGATGATACAAGAGGAGGAGGGGAGACTTATCAATTCTATCATTGCAGTTTCTTGAGGACAAGCAACATTTGGGAGGGGAGGACTGTAATATTCCAAAATTAGCATGCAACTAATTGGATATTGAATTTTTCTTTTGACACCTAGGAGATGAATAAAGGGTAAGGAGGCCCATACATTTCAAAAATAAGAAAAAAATCCCTCATAATGTGAAAATGGATCATTATAATAGCTAGATTTCACACCCTCATGTGTGAAAAGGGGAAAATGCATGTGGACAAGGTCAAGTTTGACCAAGTCAACAACGTTGGAATGGAAGGTGGAGATCATCTATGGAGACAACGCAGTGATAGTGGGAGGAAGATTCCTTGGTGGAAGAAACCCTAATGAGTGGGACCCAAGGTGAGAAGGCTTCAACTTGTTTATAAGGAGGAAAAGGTAGCCATAACAAGACATGTTATGGATTATTGAATTTGTGGTATGCATGACTATTGTGCTTTCTTCAACTATTTAGTTGAGATCACTGTGTTGCTTAGCACAAGGCATTCCTGTTTAGGAATTCCTTCTCCTTTCTTGAGAGGAATCTTGAGGGAGCTTGTACTTCATTTATCTACATTCAGGCTTGAGGCCAAACTACCTCCTTCAACTACAACACAGTTTCTATTTAGAGCTGGGTTGTGTTGCAGGGTGTTGCAGTGGAGGGTTGAGAACACCACTTCCGGAGCTAGTTATTCAGAGGAGGAAGCATTATTTCCTTTGGGAGATCAGTGAGGAATATTATAGAGCTGATTTCACATATTGGCACTAGGGCAACATAGTTTCCATCACCTACAACGCAATATCTCTCCTTGACTGCATTATTTTAGTGAGAATTTGCAGTGAGGGGTTGTAGTGCTTGATTGGAGGGTGAGATCATCAGTGATTGGATCAGCCTTTCACCTGAAAGATCCAATGGATGAGATTTATTCATAAAATGTATCATATACAACCATATTAATCCAGATCTCGATTTTTGGTTACTATTCAGTCCTAAGACTGCATTCTAGCATTTTGCACTTTTTGCATATTTTAGGAAATCCTTTTCGGATTGTCTTGAAAATGTATTTGGGAGCTTAGATATTTACTCCCTGAATTGTATGAGCCATATATTTGTAGATATACATTATTGCACATTTCCAGTAGTAGTGAACAATCTATGATTGCGTTGTATTTGTTCATGAGCATTCTGCAATATAGCAGCATTCCATCTTTGGCATATGTATTCATGGGAGGCTTGTTTGCCTTAAATATTTGAGTTGTGTCCACTTCTATTGTACTCATTTGCTGCTGATTTACATAATAAAATTGCTCTATGGTTTTCATACATTTTGGTGTAATGTTATTCACTGCTATTCCCAGTTTTATGTTCATGTTTTGTTGCATCCCCATTTTGGGATATTATAATTGGTGGTTTCTCTCATGCATGTTAACAACTTCCATCATCATCTGGTGATTATGTGACTTTCTTGCATGTTCAACTTCAGCTCATTCATTCACATGCCTGAATTTGTACTTGTTCGGGTCAGAACAGAGTGCAAGACCCTTGGTTTTGTATGATAAAATCCAGGCTAAGGGATGATTTGGTTTGTTATGAATGTATACACGACTATTCTAATTGGATGGCTGCGACCATACCTGAGTCTATTTAATGATCCTTCTCACTGGATGGTTGTGCCCATACCATGGATCTTATTATATATTCTCTATTATGGATGGTTGCGCCCATACCTCATATTCATGTATCAGAGATATCCGTCGTACTTGATCTTGCAGGTCCTCTGATGACGATGTTTTGGTTTGGGCATGTTCTCGTAAAGAATTTTTCCCCTCCCTCTCTCTTAGACTTCATGCTTTAGGGGGCATCTGTTACACAAAATTTTGTGACCTCCCCTGCATTCCCTATTTTGAATACTAATGGAATATCATAGTGACCCCTTTGTACTGTCACACATCATAATGAATATCATTGCATCCCTTAACATGCCAGGAAAAAAATATCTATAGACCATTCCTGAAGTACACCCTTAAAAACATGTAATTTTGGGTTGGCGTTGTTGTGTGGTTATGTCCTTGTACCGATGGCTATATTTTCACTAAGCCTCGCACCGTGTTTGCTCTGTCTTTGAAGGAACCCCTCACCAAGATACTTTTGGAAGGTTTTTTAATATATAAATGAAGCTTCTAAGATATAACAACTCTTGGAGTGGAATCATGGATGTTTTTTCGACTGGATGTGCTTGAGTTTCTCCCTTTGGCCTTATAGTTCCTACAAAAGTGCAACTTTTCAAAGGGATAGACCTTTCCTCCACCATAAGTGGATCCCAAAGCTCTTCCTCCACTCCTATAAATTCCTCTTCATCCCATTGATTTTTCTAGCTATATAGTTAGATATAGATAGAATCGACCAAGAGCTAGTGTGCAGAAGATAGCAAAGAATAGTCCATAGTTGTGAGAGAGAATTTGAGCCTATCGCCTCTTTGAGCCGAATCAACGAATGAATGCTTTGAGACGTTCCCAACTGAACTCGTCAAAGGAGGTCTACAATGTCAAGGCGTAGGTTGTAAAATCCCTTTTATACATTAATATGACATGACCAATTTCTAGTTCCATATTTGTCTATGTTTATATTCAAAGTTTCTGACTCTCCTTGACTAGTTAGATAGCCGTGAATGAATATGTATGCTTGTATGCTTTTAGTGTTTGCTTGATGTTTGTGCAGGTGTTTTGATATCGCTACCAACAGAGTGCAAGGCTTGAAGGAAAAATATTGAGGGATCGCTGCAACGTACTACATCAAGAGCGTTGGATTGAGGTAGGACATCTATTCCAATCCAAATTTCATTTATGAACTAGGAATTTAGAAACCAACATGTTCCCTTGTTTCTAGAGCCACCATAGGGCTAGAGGGATCACCTCTGTCTACAGAGGGGATTTTCCTACACAATACACACCCACCCAGTTCGACATCAAGTTGCAATGAGTAAGGTTACAACTAGGAGAGGGAGTCTATGACATTACATGAAGAGCGTCTACGATTTCTGCAAGGTAAGAATAATTGTTGACTGTATCCGTCGATGGATAATCAGACCCATGAAGTTACATGCATAGTATATGGACAATTTCATTGTATTTTCACTTAGCATGATGGAGGTGAAATTTAAATTCCAACACATGACCCTCGAGCTCCACATTAATGTCATTTTTATCTATGTAATGATGACCCACTAAGTTGCGCAAGGTCCAAACGTGGTCTCCTAAGGTTTGACACTCACAGGCTTCAACATCATCCACCATGCTTCACAAGTACTGGGGAGTTCAACTATCAAAGTTCTCATCTCCATGCCCATGCGTGGAAGGGTGAGGAGGTTAGCCTCACCCATGCCCTCCTCTTTTGGGCCTTCCTCGCTCTCAAACCATGGACGTAAGGCTACCCTCTCTCAAACGGAAGGGATCTGAGACAACCAATATACCACCCTCTCTCGAAATCCAAAATTGAATTGCAAGGTGAGAGTATCCATTGTTTTAATGGTAGATGGTAGCCTCAAAGGGAAAGTGGAGAAGGCCAATGCTTAATGCATTTTAAATTCTTAAGGGGGGTGGACTTGATAGTAGATAACACCCTATCTCTCCCTCTTGAGGCACAATGAATGACTAGATCCATGCAATGCCGAATTCCATTTCTAGATGTCAACGCCATCTTGATTTCCACCTGGATATGCGTGAGTAAAGATACAAAATTTACAAAAATAATAATTTAGAAATAATTAATAATGCGTTATAAATGGTCTACTTTAATTTTTAATCCATAACTTCGTCTATGTATTATTAAATCAAGAACTAATGATTGAAAGGTGAGAGAAACTATTGCTTGAATGGTAGATGGTAGGCACAGGTGACAGAGGGAAAGTGGATAAGGCCAACACTTAATGCAATTTAAATTCTTGAGCGGGGTGGACTTGACAATAGACACCACCTTGACTCTCCCTTATCTAAGCACAATGAAAGACTAGATATGTGCGCTGCTAAATTCCATTTCCAGACATCTGCGTTGTCTTGATTTCCACCTGGATATGGGGGAGTAAAGATACAAAATTTAAAAAAAAGGAAAAACTTAGAATTAAATTATAATGTGTTCTAATTGGTCTACTTTCATTTTTAACCCATAACTTCTATGCATTATTAAATCAATAAATCATGATAATTTTATTGACAAACATGGTGAAAACATACATTCAAAGTAGCAGACTAACTGATTTTCAAACTTAATATAGTTAAAGTTCTAAATTCGATATGCGATGCATAATTCCAAATTTAATGATTTTTTTTTTTGTAACATGTCCTTGTAATATAAATTTTCCAAACTAACTAATTTTCAAACTTATTCTAGTTAAAATTCTAAATTCTACATCCATTGCATAATTCTAAATTTAATGAAATGTGCTTGTAATTGGAAATTGTAATAGAAATTTTCCAAATTTATTGAAATATGTGTTATTATATTGCATATGTAATTTCAATCTTGTTACAAAAAACAAGATAATTTTAACACTAAAAAAGTAATCTTCAAATGTCTGTTAATTTTGTTTTTGCAAGTGTGCTTCAATTCCTCCATGTGTGATATTTAATTTCCTGCAAGCATGACATTTCCTTTCCTGCAACTGTGCTCTTTACATTCCTACAAAGTGTGGATTGGATTTCAGTTATATTTCTGCTGATGACTTGTGAAATCATCCAAACATATTATCTTGTGGCACTCATTTAGATTACTTTAACTTCATATTATACTACCAAACACAACATTTCACAAGTTCCATATGAACCTCATATTGAAAACTAAATATATAGTCTCTTCGTTGTCCTTTTAAACAATCATAAAGGTAATTAAAAGGGTCATAAGAAGATGAGGATATATAATACTCCATTAACCATTCTCCTACACAAATAACACAAATTTCAATACTATCTAGAAGATATTCTCTTAGTGGATGTTTCTTCTTACATTTAGGGAAAAAATTAGAAAGAGATAACGTTTCATATTCTATTTTGATTTTAAATTGAAAAGTATCTATTTACAAGATGAGAGTTCCAAAAAGATCAATATTAAAATTTGCTAAATTTTTTCCTAATTCAACTCTAGTCTTACCACTTGTTGCAGATTTTGAATATTTAGAAAAAGTATATCTAATCGCCTTACCAGATTCAACTTGACTTTGAGAATACTTCCAAGAGAGTTCACTGATTTCTACAAAGGCTAGTTGTGAAACATCTACAACTACCATTTAGTTAAGAAAATTAATATTTTCATTTAAGATACCTCTGAAAAATATAGTTCTAAGAGTAATTTGATCAAGGTTATAATGTTTCTTTTTCGATTGTATATTATACAAGAACCTTTCAAGATAAATTTATAAAATCTCTAATTCTATTTGTGTCATCTTAAAAATTTATTCTCTCAGGCCCATATCCTTATAATATTCTATAGATTTCTTAAAACATGTCTTATGTATCCCATCCCATATTTGAATTGTGTTTTTTCCCAACCCCATAAATTAGCATAGAGATAAGGGGGGTGGAATTTATAATAGATACCACCCTAACTCTCCTTATCAAGGCACAATGAATGACTAGATGCATGTGATGCAAAATTCCATTTCTAGATGTCAACGTCATCTTGATTTCCACCTAGATCTGGGGGAGTAAAGATATAAATATTACAAAAAAAATGATTTAGAAATAATTGATAATGCATTCTAAATGATCTACTTTAATTTTTAATCCATAAATTATTCTATGTATTATTAAATCAAGGACTCATGATTGCAAGGTGAGAGAAACCATCGTTTTAATGGTAGATGGTAGGCACAGGTGACAGATGGAAAGTGGATAAGGCCAAATCTTAATGCTATTTAAATTCTTGAGGGGGGTGGACTTGACAATAAACACCACCTCAACTCTCCCTTCTCTGGGAAAAATAAAAGACTAGCTATGTGTGCTACCAAATTCCATTTCCAGACATATGAGTTGTCTTGATTTACACCCGGATATGGAGGAGTAAAGATAAAATTTTTTCAAAAATAAAAACTTAGAATTAAATCATAATGTGCTCTAATTGGTCTACTTTGATTTTAATCCATAACTTCTATGTATTATTAAATCAAGAACTCATGATAATTTTATCGCCAAACATGGTGAAAACATACATTCAAAGTAGTAGACTAACTGATTTTCAAAATTAATATAGTTCGTGTTCTAAATTCGAGATGCAATGCATAATTCCAAATTTAATGAATTTTTTTTGTAATATGTCCTTGTAATACAATTTTTCAAAACTAACTGATTTTCAAACTTATTCTAGTTAAAGTTTCTAAATTCTACATCCATTTCATAATTCCAAATTTAATGAAATGTGCTTGTAATTGGAAATTGTAATAGAAATTTTCCAAATTTATTGAAATATGTGTTATTATATTTCATGTGCAATTGTAATTTTGTTACCAAAAAAAGATCATTTTAACAATGAAACAAGTCATCTTATATGTCTATGTTAATTTTTTTTTGCAAGTGTGCTTCAATTCCTCCATGTGTGATATATAATTCCCTGCAAGCATGGCATTTCCTTTCCTGAAAATGTGCTCTTTACATTCCTAGAAAGCGTGGATTGGATCGCAAGTATATTTCTACTGATGACTTGTGAAATCATCGAAACATATTATCTTGTGGCACTCATTTAGATTACTTAAACTTGAGATTATACTAGTGAACATGACAGTTCACAAGTTCCATATGAACCTCAGATTGAAAACTAAATATATGGTCTCTTCGTTGTCTTTTTAAACAATCATAAACGTAATTAAAAGGCTCATAAGTAAATGAGGATAGATAATACTCCATTAACCATTTTCCTGCACAAATAGCACAAGTTTCAATACTATCTAGAAGATATTCTCTTAGTGGAGGTTTCTTCTTACATTTATGGAAAAAAATAGAAAGAGATAATGTTTCATATTCTATTTTAATTTTAAATTGAAATGTATTTTTTCACAAGATGAGAGTTCCAAAAAGATCAATATTAAAATTTGCTAACAATTTTCCTAATTCAACTCTAGTCTTACCACTTGTTGCAGATTTTGAATCTTTAGAGAAAGTATATCTAATCCCCTTACCAGATTCAACTTGAATTTGAGAATACTTCAAACAAAGTTCACTGATTTCTACAAAGGCTAGTTGTGAAACATGTCTAGCTACCATTAAGTTAAGAAAATTAATAGATTCATTTAAGATATCTCTCAAAAAGATAGTTCTAAGAGTAATTTTATCAAGGTTATAATGTTTCTTTGTGGGTTGGATATTATAAAAAACCTTTCAAGGTAAATTTCTAAACTCTCTTATTCAATTTGTGTCATCTTAATAATTTATTCTCTCAGGCCCACATCCTTATAATATTCTACATATTTCTTAAAAAATGTCTTATGTATCCCATCCCATCTTTGAATTGTGTTTTTTCCCAACCCATAAACTAGCATAGAGCTAAGTCATTAAGGGTAATAGGAAAAAACTTGGGTTATTGTGCATCATTTGAGTAGTCATAACTATGAAATATTATGTCAAACTAAAAAAAATGCATTTATATCCTCACTAATCATACAATGAAAATGAAATAATATTGATGGAGGAATATTCTTCATTTCTACCATTGTGGCAGGGTCTAGAATTGAGAAACCAAAATTTACCTCATCTTCTTCATTTGTATCGGTATCTCACCTTCCCAATTTATATACGTTTCTACTTCACCTTATTCCACATTTGTGCCTTTGAACAAGCAGTGTCTAGGGGGTGGGTTTCTAGATATCTAACTAGATTATAATCCACTTATAATTCTAATTACTAATTAGGTTCACATGTCAATGTTGCTTCCACTATCGGTTCAACATGAAATAATATAAGTTATATGTTTTCACTTGTTGTAGGCCCTTGTTTCTTTGAGTTGTCTACCACGGGCCTTGTATTTGTCACTAGGTTCCTATCAACTCTTTCTCTTCTTATCGATTTTCTTTCTAGAAAATTAGTACTTGAAGGGGTATTTTTTTCCGAAGTAAATACTCTACCTTCTCCTTTAAATCTACCTCTATTTTTGGTATCCTTATTAATATATAATAGGCATAAATTTATAGAGAAAGAGAAAATAGATTCATCAAAAGTGAATGTGTCATGTTGTGAAATTTTAGAAAACTATGGAGTGAGGCCATCTTTTCATCCCAATATTCACTATCTCATTGGATCTAAAATGTTACTATATAAGAAGAATTAATTCATACACAACAAAAAATGAAATCTAAAATATGTAGAAAAATTAATCACGAATGTGTCATTCCCTCCTATCATCTCCTCGAAAATGATGCCAAAAATGTCATTAAATTAAATTAAATTAAATTATGGACATTAAATTATGAGGGTGTAAAATTACAAGATACAAAAAAAAATATGTGCAAGGTTTAGGACATAAATGAATAGTCTAACCTATGAGAAAAAATATTAAAATATGATCTAATACTGCAGACATAAGATTAAACTTTCAAATAAAATAACTTGAATCAAAGACTAAGAATGCTACAAAGATCTCATCGCTTTATGTAAATCATATAAATGCTTCGTTGGGCATATAATACAATATTTTACTCAAATGATATTGCAAAATGTTCCTCTACTTGTTTATGAATAAAATCTTATTTCCAGTATTTAATGGGACTTATTCTTCTATAGATGACTAAGTTTAAATTCAATTGAAAACACACAAGCGAAGATTGAGAAGGAAATCCATCCATTGCATAAATTAATGCTTCAGAAAGAGATACATCATCATTGGATTGACAACATAGAGTTTTCTTACTAGGATATGTTGAAAATATTTCACTGATATTAATTCAAGTGTTCATATAATACAAATGATAAACACAATATAGCATTCAACCTTCAATGAAGACTTGACTTCTTTGAACAATAATAACAAAAAATAATCATATTAGTAATGAAAATAGGGCAAGTTATATTATTAACGAAACACACACATTGTTCATAAAATAAAAAAGGTAAACTATGAATAAAATATACTTATTAGTCTATACTACAATAAAAAAAAAGAGAGGGACATTGGCCAATTTGAGGGCTCGTCCCAACTTACTTCGTGCTTCTTATAAAAATAAGGTATCATGAACCAAATATACACATGAAATATTTCTTAGAATGCCAGTTAAACTACTTTATATTATTAAAAATAAGGTTCAACAATCCATGGAAATAATAGCTATATTCCCCATACTAATGATTTATGGGTCGAAATAAATAATTAAAAGCTTTGTTACATCACTTATAAAAAAAATGGTTTACAAGTGAACCCTGATTGGATCCCTTGTTCCACACATCAATTACATTGAATGCATATCATGAGAGATAAAGAAAGGTAAGCTAGTAATTTTCTTGGTGAGAATAGACCATGATAAAATTAAATGAGACAAGAATATCTATGATCATTCCCCTTATCGATTGTTGGATAAATGCATTATTTTTTACACAATTTCACCACAACTTTGACTAGAGGATCACACTTAACCTTCTTATTATGGAACTGGTTCGATGATCATGGAAGAATATACAAACATCTAGGAGGAAAACCCTTGTCTTATATTTTCTTCTAGAAGCATGCAAATATTCTAAACAATGATACATGTTATAGGTGTTGGAAACAATGTTAATACTGAGGGGGGCGGGGGGGAGGTGGGGTGAATCAATATTAAGGCTAATTTAAAATTTTCTTCCAATTTATATTTAACATTCACTCTTGGAAACCATCCATACTAACATGAACACCAAGGTTTAGCGTGGAAACCCTTCCGAGAGAAAAAACACCAAAGCTTGTTTGTTATTTGATGTAATAAGAACACCTAGTCTATTACATCAATTTTTTTGTGAGCCACCACTCAGATGAAGAACCAAATCCATTTGATTGTTTGATCACTCACTAGCAGGAAGCACCAAATCTCTCCTTTTTAACACACCTCATCAACTTACTAGAAGCACCATGTGAAGCACCAACTTCATAATTTTTTTGCAAGCACCAACTTGCAACTATTTGGATTTATGAAATCACCAACTTGCACGAGGCACAAACACCCAAGGATTCCTTAGACACCCACTAAGATGGAAGCACCAACTTCTTGTATGTCAGCTCCAACCTACACTAAAAAAGGAACTAATGTTTTATGTACTTGGAAACCACTCTTCCTGATTTTAGCTATGTTCTCCTCTACAACCTTCTCTCTACTCAATCCATGCAACACTCTGTTCTCTAAATATTTTGTAGCATCATACACTCACAAAAATTTGTCTTATCTCGACCCTCTACCTCTGCACATGCACTCTCAGCCAAAACTTAGCATCCCAGGCACAATCAACCCTCTATCTTTAGCATAGGCACTCTTAGCCTCTCATTACAACCCACACACACTTGGTCTCTTCTCAGCAGTGCACTCACACACAAATCTTTCCACTCAGCTCACTCAACACAATTTTGCTTCCCCCAATTTCTCTATTGAAATCCCAATCCTACCGAAGTGCATACTCCATGCATGTATTACATATTTCATAGGATAGACATTACTGATCGATCATTGAAATTGTTTAGCCACTGCAACTTAATCAATTCAAGGAATGGGCGCCTGAGTGTTCATCCATACTGAGACATAAATCTGAGTCAAGCTGAAAATTCAAGGGTCTCTGCCATTAAAATATCCCTACACACACACCATGGCTCTCCATTCCAATTATGCTTCTCATTTAACACTGGGAATGAGCTACTGCAAATTTCTCCATACTACAAATTAATTCTTAGTCAAAATTCACAAAGATGAAAATGTACTTCAACATGGATTCCATAAGACTGGTCTGATATTCATTCAATTTCATGAAGCGTGCAAGGAAGACCAAGTATACCTATTTTTTAGTCAAATACCACCTCTGTAAATCATGGTCCTCACAGTCTCAGTCTCCTACCTTCAACAATGACTATTGAGTCCATTGCAACATTTGGGAAATCGTGGTCCTCCCTTCTGTGGTAGCATATTCAGAACATGGGCATATGAAATACACTTTTCTTAGTGGGCAGGCTGCTTACCTACATAAGAGTCACATGCCAAAATGGTTTTTCAAGCGTTAGTGGAATAAGTTAAACATGTAATAAGCTAAGTTAGAAAGGGAACATAACATGCTACATAAACAATGAAAAAATAACAAAACAACATGCACAAGATACAGGCTTGATAGAGAAAACACACTAATAAGTCAAAAATGGAGAGCTTCTCCCTTTATTAGGTGTTGGTGGTAAATAGAAGATAGAATTATAAATCTCTTGTAGTGGATCCTTTGAGCTACAGAGCTCCAATATCCAAGAAAATGGGGTCTCTTCCCCTCAAGTTTTTAACAAGCCGCTCTTCCCTCTAAAAGGATGGTAGATCGATGAGCATGTGGTGAAATCCTCTCCCTTGGACAGAGATGTTGGGTGGCCAGAAACTGAGTCCTTCTAATCCTCGTGATGTTGGTCAATACAAGATAGTTTTCTATGGAGTAATTTGGCCAACATAACAATGTGTTTCCTATTTCTCTTCCAAAGGCTAGCTTTTATAGACCAATTTCAAATTTTCCCTCCTTGTCTTGGCCCAAGATGGATGGTGACCCAAGAGTGGAGGTATGATTCCTTTGTGTGTTGAATTAGGGCCTCAAGGTGGCTCAAAGGTGACTATACTTGGTTAGGTTGAGTGGGAATATTTTTAACCAAGTGTGCCAAGTGGTCCTAGATGGTGACATTCCGACATCCCCAGGACTGCATGACTATCGAAGGGATAGCAGCGTTGTGCACAACTATCGAAGAAACAACCACACTATGTGAAAAAAGCCCTTGTTGCCTATGCGTTGTTCATAAATTTGTCCTTTTACCATAGGAAAATTTTAATTTTTGGCTCCTCCTAATGTATTTCTTCTTTGGAGACCTTTATCTGTACCTTCTGCTTGAAATTTTTTAATGTCTTTTGCTCGTTTGATTTTCCAATGTTAACAATTGGACCCTAATGTATGAGATTTGGGAAGAAATGTATAGTCAAAATACATTATGGTTTCTTTTCTCTGTGATCCTTTAGAGAGAGAGAGAGAGTAACTTGGTTTAGAACTGAGTTGAGAGACCCCTTGCCTTGAGTAAACAAGACACCATGCTCTATTGGAAACATGCAAGAGATAGAGTGAAATAAAATATTTCTACGAGGTGGGCATGTCCCATGCTCGTGATGATTGACTAGTTAAGCTAATTTGAAAAATAGTGGTTTTGTCTTTAGGTCACTTTTTGGTAGTGACCTACTGTTGGTTGATGACGACGTTTGTTGATGCCCTTGGAGAAAATTTTCTTTTAAAGAAAGTTGAATATGGCACCCACATGCATAATCTTGGTATGAAATATTTTTAGAGAAAGTTCTCATTACTTGCATGGGTCTTTACCTGTTGGGGATCTTCCTGTGTAAGCATTGTTGAAAGAGATTCTTATTGAGTCATAGGTCTTTGATGAATTCTGACAGAGTGCAATAGTTATGAAGTATGATACCATCTAGGACATGAAAGCTTATGTTGAAGTAGAATTTCAAGAGGATCAATGACATCGATGGGAAATGATGATTTCCATAGTGCCATTTGAGGATTCCATTATTGAGGTGAGGAGTCATCCAAGGTATTGTCTCCTTCTTGGAAAATGGTTGTTGAAGTCGACAAGAAGGTGCATCAACCGATCAAAATGAGTACTGATGCAAGGGACTAGGGTTTTTTATGTAGCAGGGCATGGTGATGGGTTAACTAGGCATGGTGAAGAGAAATGGTTATAACTGATGATGGTAGTTAGGTGGCCTGAGGTCAGAGATGTAAATGCAAGTGGCAGTAGTCATACCAATTTCTAATGAGGAAATTCCTGGAGTCAGTAGGACATCCAAGGTGGATGTATGGTTTCTATGATAATCATGGTTTGCTGTGGTAAAGAGTGCACAACTTCGACCAAGGGTGATTAGGGACTGCTGCCAGGTGAAAAATGTAAATGCATAGGTGGGAGTGCTCTCCTAAAACAAATCTTTATACACTTGCCAAAAGAATATAGAAAGGGTTTGGATGTACAAGAAAAAATACGGGTGCCCATATAAGCACGAAATAATATTTCAGTATGGTGTGAGGAGTGTGTTTTTCTGAGAATGGGGGCCCCATTGGTTGGTCTCAGTGCGGGGGTGATGAAGTGGATGAAAAATGTCACAGATGGGATATGTTGATGGGGGGGGGGGTGATAGGAAAAATGTGATATGTGGTGGTGCATTTTTCTTATCTGCTTGTGAGAATGGTATCCCAGTAAACAGGTTTTAGCATGACATGGGTAAAACTTGACTTGATGTATGATGGATGAATGAACATGAAGTGCTTCTCAGACTTGGGGTTTTATGGCCATGGCTCCAAAACTTTGGTGTATGCTCTACATGAGTGATGGATGCCATGGAGGGTAAGGCTCTACTGACCTTCAAGGGTGTTTATCATGTGCAAGGTGGGGTTATGATAAAAATGGCCGGGTGAATGAGACCTTTGGTTGATTTCTTTGAAGAAATGATGTCAGGATATGAAAAGCTTCTTGGGGAGCCTATCATGCTAGGGGTAGAATGAAACATGATATTGTATCTTTGTTGGCTGGGCCATATAATGATTTAACATGTTTGTAATACCTACAACCAATACCCTAAGTAAAAGCATCTTTTTCATACAAACGTATTTGAAATAATTTGAATGTAAAGAAATAAGAGAGGGCATACCTGTTGTGACTGAAAATGACTTTTTTTGAGGCATGGATTTATGGGGCCTGGTTTGAACATGATGAAACATTGATCACTGTGTATCTCATGTTTTTGCAATTGGGTATTCTGAGCTCCAGTTATGGTCTGTCGAATAATGAGAAAAGGGCGATATATGGACCAATATGGCTCATTTCAACTCATTGTGTCTTTTGAGGGTCTGAGGTCAGATATGAGTCCTTTTTCCCAAGCTTCCCTTACCATTGCGGTAAGCCCGAGTACCCATGATTCGTGCCATCAGTGTCAAGTAGGACCTTAAACGTCCTGCTTTTCATTTTTGTCATTTTCTTGAATGGGGGGTTTGTACAAATATGGATTTGTACGAACTTTATACCATTTTTTTGGTCAGGCTGCATGGGCGATCAAAGATAGCCCATGTGTTCCTCGCGCAAAAGGTAAATTTTGCATGAGACCCTCATGGTCGGGAAAAAATATACACGAGGGATCGCGCATCTATATTGATACAGACGCGCAGTCATCGTGCCTAAGTTCTTAACAGGAGCGAGGAAGTCAATTTTTGAATTTTTTTTAAATATTTTTGGTTTGAAAACTAATTTTTTTTTTTTCTTCGATGGCAGGATGTTGTGGTGGGAGAGATATTGGTCTGATCTACGTGCGACTGTGGCCCAAGATCCTGATGCTCGAGGGGTCTTGGCTTAGTATGGGTTACTCAAGATCTTAAAGAACAACCTATTGAGATCGCAGGATGAGTTACTATGATACCTTGCCCATTACTAGAACAAGAGACGACATGTTATAGTTTTGCATCGCAGAGACATTGTGATCTAGCCGGAGACCGACGTCTATTTTGTGATTTGTCTGCTGCCTCAAGGGGAGACACTTCCCTATCCACTCCCTCATGGGGGAGTGAAAATCCATTGTTGGGTTGAGGATGAGGAGCACTGTGGTCCAGATGTGATCACCCGGGGATGCATCCGTTTGAGCTCTGTGATTGACTTGGCTAAGAGAGTTGCCCTGGAAATGATATTTCTCCTATCTGGGTCAACTGTGCCCCATAAAGTGTTGGGTTATCGTATTGTAGTTTTGTGCCAGCTTCAGGTCAGTCACTTTTTTGACTAGGCTCGATATGTTTACCAGGGCATGGTCACGCAGCTGGGCAAGGCCCAGAGGGGGGATATTAAGGAATTTTATCTTGAGAGCACCCTCTATAACATCATGTACAAGAGGGTTGTGATCCTTAGGAATTTTGTGGTATTTCCCTTAGGTCCTCTGAGGAATCCTAGGATGCATCAGTGGGCACCTGTGATGCCCTGTGGTGGAGGAGGAGAGGCGGGTCGCTACTGGGATACGACCGTTGAGGCATGATTCAATTTGAACCCGCAAATGTTTCTTGACTACTCATATTTAGGGATGGACTTCTGAGGGGATCCAGATATGGGTCTTCCTGGAGGCTATGTATGGGGTACGACAGGTATGAATTTTGATGTTTTCTGCATTTTGAGGATTTTTATTTTGTATATATTTATATGTCTTCGATGGTGACACTGATACTATTTTTGGTTTCTCTTGTAGATGTGGGTTTTGCAGGGCATCCTACTGCTTGTTTGGTGGGTCACCAGCCTCGAACGAGGGACCTGCTTGGGGTTGTTCAGGCGCTAGTTATGGTACAGGGTGGTGTATGAGGTCCCTCCAGAGAGGGTAGCAATACTACAGCTTCCGATGGGGATTCCTTTCTTATTTCTCGTGTCAAGTCATCCGAGGCACAGGTGGTGGTGATTGAGGAGATGTTGTATGCTGCTGAAATTAGAGTGCTAGCAGCAGAGGCTCGGGCTAAGGATGCTGATGCTCATGCTATGGGTCTAGCCGATTCGTGGAGTCAGTTAGAGAGGTGGACTTGAGGGATGCCGACCAAGGGATTTTTTGATGACTTGGATGATGTCTAGCTGGAGATAGTGATGGCTTGATAGAGGGCGCATCACCTGAATTTACATAGGGTGACACTTGTGGTTGTGGCTACTACACCCATACTAGCATCGGGTGCTTCTGTGGGTCCAGAGGACCCACCAGGCAGATCTCATCCCTAAATATTTTTTTTTATGGTTAGGAAAAGCACCCATTATGAAGATGCTTCCCTATTTTGATGACATTTGTATTTTTTATTGACATGATGGTTAGGGGCCTATTTTTTATACTGGGAATCATATATATTTTGATGTATATATGAAATATGTATATTTTTTTGGCTCTTACGATGTGTCTATGTTTATATTTACACGTGTTTATGATGGATTTTAAGTACCTATGATGGATATTTATGCTTTATGTTTTTGCTTTTTATGGATGATGGCTTATACGAGGTGCTTTCCAGACTAAGATGTTTTTTTCTATGCGATCAACTGTCTTTTTTGATTTCTTGGTATATGTGTAAATGTAATGTGATCAAAATTATGACTCAAACTTTGTGCATGCAAGTATTTTCTAAATAGGTGTGAATCCCATACTTCAAAAGTTTGGTTTAACTGCGATACAACTAGTTGGGAATCAATAAAGACATGTAGATGGCGAATTCTCTGGTTGGAGGCACCACTCAAAAACCCAATGATTGCACCATATTCTTCTTGATTATTGGTAGCTGATCCAATACATACTCTATTGGTGAGGAATGGTGACTGGTCAGGAGAGTATATGGCCCAGGGAGATGCTGCTAGATTTTATGACCATCGAGAGGTTTCATCAGTGAATCCAAAATAGTGGATGGGGGGACGATCCATCTGTGACACAAGAGAATTTCTTAGAACAAGTCCACGATGATTGTGATCAACTCAAAAATTTATGTTACATTCATCTTATCTCTAAGGCTAAGACTTCCTTCCTTATGGGTGGAATTTTTTTAGGTAGAGCCCATTGATGGGGTTATCTAGGCATGTATCATGAAGCTTAGACATAATGTATGATCCTTTGATGAGGCAGTGTTTTATGATGTAAGGACCCTTTCATAATGTTTCAAAATTCCCGGGTCCTAAGGATTATTTTGCAATGTCATAGCGAAGGGCTAGATCCCCCTATGAAAATGAATGAGGGGTAATGTTGCGGTTGAATGATGCTTTTTCCCTTTTCTTTTGAGCCTCATTACGTTGGAGATATTCTCGTCAACTTTTTTCCACGAGCTTTAATTATATCAACCGTTGTTATGAAGGCTGGGTATCATCGAGGAGTTCGATAACTACGTGTACATTGGGGATTACGCGTTTAATGGGAATCATGGCCTCCACTCCATATACCAATTGGAAAGGTGTGAGTCTTGTTGAAGATTTAAAAACTGTGCGATATGGCCATAAGGTTGAAAATACCATATGGTGCCAGTTAGTTTTATTGTTGTTGACCATGCGATGTAACATTGTATTGAGTACTTTGTTAATAACTTCTACCTGAACATTGGACTGGGATTAGTATGGTGACACAAACTCATGTGTGAATCCTACATGATGGGATAGCTCTTGAAATATTTCATTTTCAAAATGATTTCCATGGTCGAAGACTAACTCCTTAGGCACACCGAATCGTGCGATGACATGGTTGAAGAGAAACCAAGCTGCAGTTTCTGCCATGTTGTCATATGTAGGCATGGCTTCTGCTCACTTGGTGAAATAGTTGATGGATACAAGTCATAAAGTTGATTCCCCATTTACAAAAGGGACCTACTACAATGACTAGGTGTAGAGGAGTAGGAGGTGCTCTTACCTTGTGGGTAAAACGTTGGCATCGCTCACACCTTTTGACCACTTGAATGCAATCGTGGAATAGGGTGGGCCAAAAATATCCATCCCACATGAATTTTTGGGTAGTGGCCATCCCTAAGAGGTGCTTGCTGCAAGCCCCACTATGGCACTCATTTAGGGCTTGCTTAGCTTGGTCATGTGTGAGGCATCGACGTAAAAAAGTGTCAACGCTGCTTCGATAAAGGACGTCCCACATGAGAAGGTACCTGGGGGCCTGATGGCATATGCATCTTCGGTCGTCACAGGTGAGCTATGGTTTTGAACTTTTGGGTTCAAAAAAATAGGAGGATGTCGCCGTACCAAGGGTCCTTGATCGTCACTAAGAATAGATGTTCATCTGGTAGTGAGTCGTTAACTAGGGATTCTTGAGTCAGACTTGGAAGTTCAGTGATGAAATCAACTAGGATTAATGTTTTTTTTTCTCTTGGGGAGATGAAATGTAGGTCGGATTCCTGTAGTTTGACTACCCATCGAGCATACTTATGATTCATCAAAAAATAGGTTAGTAGATATCACATGGGGTTGATAGTTTCTATGACTGTTGTAGTCCTTAGGATGATGTAATGTCAAATTTTTTGTACTGCGTGTACTAGGTCTAGGGAAATTTTTTCTTCCGGTTCGTATTTTAAAGCAGGGACAGATAGGTTCTTGCTGATGTAATAAATTATGTGTTCTTTATTATCTGGTCCGTCTTGAACCAACTCCCCAGCTATGGTTGTGTCTGATGCATATAAATATGAGGTATAGTCTTTGTCGTAATTTGGTGGTATGATCAAGGGGGATCAAGACAATGTGTCTTTCAGTGCCTCAAATGAATTTTGAGCCTGATCATCCCATTTGAACGGAATGTCCTGATAGAGCAGGCGTAGGAAACCTTGCGTGCAAGTGCATTGCTTGGGAAAAAGCGTCATAAGAAGTTGGCTTTCCCCTACAGGCTTTGAAGTTGCTTGAGAGTTTTGGGTGGTGGCACTTATTTTATTTCCTAGACCTGCACGGGATCAACTCTAATCCCTTATTTGGATACGACGAATCCTAATAGTTTTCCTCTGTTAACGTAGAAGACACACTTGAGGGGGTTCAAGCATACGTTGTAGTGTCGGCACCATTGGAATACTGACCGTAAGTCCTCTAGGTGGTCCCCTCATTTCTTGGATCGTACGGTGAGGTCATCCAAGTAAGATAATATGAGGTGAGCCAAATCATGGAAGATATAATTCATGGCCTGCTGGAAGGTTTCTCTAGAATTTTCAAGACCAAAAGGCATAACTTGATATGTGAACATGTCCCAGGGGGTAGTGAACATCGTCTTGTACTGATCCATATGTTGGATTTGAGTTTGATTGTACTATGAGAATCCATCCATGAAGGACAAGGCCTCATGACTGGTGCAAGCATCAATGAATTGGTCGATAAAAGGGGCAGGGTCGTTGTCCTTGGGGAAGGCTTTATTCAAATCTCAAAAATCGGTGTAGACTTAGATGCTGCCCTACTTTTTTATGACAGGTATAGGGTTGGAAACCCGCGATGTGTAAGCAATATCTCTTGTTTAATTACTTCTGTCTCGGAAGGGTGTAATTTTCGCTACTTTTGGCGGACTAGTGATACGTCTTGAAAGGTGTCAATGTGGTGTTCTTCGATGGTGGGGATAAGCATGAATAATACCATGTGAATATAGCCATGTACTCTTGTAATAAGTTTGTATAAGATACTACTTTGTCTGGGGAGCATGCTGCCCCTAGCGAGATTTCTTCGATTTTTCCTGGTTTTCTTGAGTTATTCACCTTAATAGTTGGCAAAATATTTGACATATTCCCTTCTTCAAATGCATCGAGCACTGGGATAGGGTTTTTGAACCAATATACCTTCCCTGAAGGAAGGAAGACTTTGGATTCAATGACATATATATCCTGCATTTTTGGGCTACTAGGGATGAATTTTTTTTCTAGAAGAAAAAACAAGTGGTGATGCATTGAGTCCCACAGACAATTTGGTTCCCTCATGGCCTCTAGAATATCTTCATCAGAGTGAAACAAGATGTCTAATGGGGAATTGGTTTGTGTGAGGGCGTGAGGAATTGGTTCGGGCATAATAGTGTTGGTCGAGATATATGAATATGATTTTGTGGTTGATGTCATGGAACCAGACGAGGTTGACAAGGTGCAGATGGGTTGCGTTTACACTGTCGAAGGTACTACTACCATTGTGGTAGTTGCAGCTGTCTGAACACCAATGAAAGATGATCAGAAAACATGAGTCATAGTTCCCATTCATGATGAGATGAATCGTATGTGGTGTTGTGTGTCTTCAATGTTAAATGGTGGAAGAATTTCTGTTATGTTTGTTTGTTTGAGAACAAATTCATGTTGTTTTGGCGATATAATAAGGATACACACACCTTCCTTTACTTGGAATTTGCATTGAATGCAGAGGTGTCGAAATTTTTTCATCATGGGGCACATCTTTGTTTCATGGTTATGGATCGTGCAAATGGTGCATGGAGTAAAGGTACCTATCGAGAAGATGGTGTGAGAACTAACACTACTCTCCATGCTAGATGTGGATGCTTGGAGATGGTTGGGAATTGGTTCATTTTTGTGCTTCTGCCATCTTCAAGTCTTCGGTCCTGGGTGGTGTGGCCCATTTGGGGAGTCTAGACTCAACATTGCTCTTACTACTTGTAACCTTGGGAGGTATTCCCAATTAATAGTGTGGTGGAATTTTGATTAAATCCTGCAATAGAAACGTGTGATCTTCTCTTGATTAGAGAGATGGATATGCAGTATGGTTGTGATCATGCGAAGATTGTCAGCGAGTTTCTTGAGTTCTTGACATTGATTGACCATGTGGTCCTTTCTATTGCATAGAACACATGTTGGTCTTGTATGGTTCTATGCCCAACTAAGACGATTGGTCGCCTTAGCTTTCCTATGGTTTTGATGATGATGGGGGGAAGGTCACATTGCACCTAGCTTCCTAGGTTTGAAACTGGTTACATCTAGATATTTGGTGACCAATGAGCGTATGGCATCTAAAATTTGTCAAAATTGGGGAATATAAGTACAATTTCGAGCGTGATGGTTGTCTTGGAAAATAAGACAAGACTACTGCTCTTTGGTTTTCCACTCCTTTTGGCTACTGGAGTAATTGGGTACCATTTGTGAAATGATCGTAAATCTAGGCATTGAGCGATCAAATTTTTGTGTGCTTTAGATAATGCATAGGCTGGGATTATTCATGGAGGGTGGTTAGGGGTGATAATATCCCCCCTCATTGGATGTTTTTCTGCTGATATGAAGAGTATGGACCTAGTTGCCTCATTCTCTTGGGTTTTCGAACTTTCCATAGAGTCTAACTCAGATCCGTCTTCTACAGTGAGATGGATTGTGGCCTGACATAAACAATTTAATGTCGAACGAAAGTGGGGGATGTAGGGACAACGACGAATCAGGTGGTTATTTGAACACACTTGGAATGAATATTGGACTACTCGTAGGCCGTTGTAGAAAATTGGGTTGACTAGGTACCATATTTGAAATAACTCTAGAGTTGTGCAGTTAGCTATGAAGTGATCCCATTCATCATAGAGTGCACACAGCTAGATCAGAGCTTGAGGATGATGACAGGGAAGAAGTGGTCATTCAGGTGACCGTCTCTCATCTGATACACACAATATGGTCATTGGTGCTTCTGTCCTTTGAGTTGTAGTGTTGTTTGTGTATTTTGTGTCCAAGCTGGCTAAGTCAGGGTTTTCATCGACGAAGCATCGCATGAAATCCAACATAGACTAAAAGCGATAGATATGGGGACAATGGCACACATGCTGTTTTCTTCGAAAAATATGACACGTATGTCGTCTATGATGAACTAAGTTTCTTTGGGAAAATTGTGTGGCTTGATACTAATGGTTGAATGACCTTAACTTGGGGCCTTGTGTGACTAAGTGATCAGGCTTGTCACATAGTGCGCAAACTGGGCCATGTGGTATGGCCTCTATTTTCCATCTCTGGGCCAATGGGGTGACTATATACGAGCAAGATGCATGCTCCTCTCGTACGTATAGTATGGTTTTTGGTTCACCCTTTTCCATTTGCATGGGTGTTGTTGAGGGGTTCTCCAGGTAAGATTGTTCTAGGGCTTGCAAGGCATCCCTATATCGCGACATCTCTGGGCAATGATGAGTATAATTCCCATAATGGTTTCATATGGTACACACATGATTGGTGTATAATTCTTTCCCTTGGTTATTCATGGCCTGTTCATTTTTATGGGAATTCAAGGTCATGGAATTTATTTCAGTGTGTAGAAGGGGCATCAATTCTTCTAACTCCAGGAAAATATTAGTAGGATGACCTACAACATCGCACAATGCGCAAGGTTGTAATGCCCTAGGTAACTTGGGGATTTCGACTTTTTTCCCTTTTTTGTTATTTTTCTTGGTCGTGTTAGCTGGCACTGCTATAGGTGTTTCGTTAATTGCTATGACCTCTTGAGGGAAAATAGGTTTTATTTCTATAGTGGTGATGCCTAGACTTCCCAACATGGCTGGGGGGACCAAATACCACACGGGTATTGCAAAATCCATATTCGGTAATGTCATAGTTCCCATGACTTGTTTTGAAACAAAAATAGGTGGGGGTATAAAAATGGGGTTTGTGAAATGACATATGGTAGGAATGCCGTGTCAGTGGCTTCAACATCCGTACTACTGGTTTCTATGTCTAGGCTAGTTTCGGTGTTTGATGAGAGCATCATGCACATCGGTGCCCCTGTGCTTTTTAGGACTCCCTCGGGTATAATAGGGGGATCTCCTAGGAATGACCCTAGGATGGACGATGGTTTGAACTGGCTTGGGATGAATTATGTATACCTTGTGAGTAGTTCTATAGTTTTGTCTACATACGGTAGCACGATATCGAGAGTGGTCATGGGTTATTTGTTGTAGTATGTGAGCTAATCGATGTTGACGATCCGATCACTATGGGGAAACCTCGTTACTCTAAATATAGAGGATGCGAGTGTAGTCATGGAATACATATAACTCCACCTGAGGAGTATATTGTAGTCTAGTTGTGCATCTAAGACCTCATTATCTATAAGAACTATATTTTTGGCAAGGTTTACTGGGACATTTTGATACAGATTAACGGGGGCTGAAGGGTGACTGTCGTATGCTCCAAGCACCATGTTAAATGGTTTTAGTTCAACTGATCCTAACTTTTTCCAAATGTATTTGGACATGATACATGTGGATGCTCCTTCATTGATGATGCATTGGTGTATGGTGATGATCTGAACCAAAACCGATTTTTGGAAAGAGACTAGAGAAGGAAGCCTCGAGTTTTCCTTGTCTAACTTAAAACCCATTAGGCGTGAATCAGAAGGATTGATTGCACCTAATGCAGAAAGTAAGGCTTTCCATTGTCTTGGGCATGACTGCAAAAATTCCAAAGATGACATAGCAGCTGGTGATTGAGCTAAATCATCTACTATGCTATAGCTGTGAGTGACTTTAGAGTGATGTCCTGCGCACTTGGTTGGTCCCTTGAACGTTTTTGGAAGGGGCTCAATAAGTACTTTTGAGATAGTTAATGGTGCGGTAGGTGCACTCTCACTTGTACTTGATGGGTTGGTGTCTAGAGGTGAATCTTAGTTCCTATTTCTTGTTTGGAAGAATAATTGTTTGCCTGCCATGTAGATCTCATGGTTGCCTCCTCCAGTATCGTTTTGGGGTGGTTGTTGTTGCTGGTTGTTAACCACTCCTTGGTGGGGGAAGGGTTCCTACATTACAACAGGTTTTTCAATAGGTCCCCCTTGTCCTCTCGATTACCATGAAGTTTTTTCAATTCAGTGAGTTCAGGACATTGGTGAGTGTAATGGTCATATTCACCACATATGGCACAATAATGCTTTATCCTTAGACTCGGTCTCTTTTTTCTTTTCCTTGGGAGTTACTATTTGGCTCTTGGTTTTGATTTAGGTTAGGGTTTCCCCCAGTCTAAGATCGTGGGGGGCATTGTTGATTACTACCCCACTATTGAGAGTCTCCATTTCTTTTATTCCTAGGCTTATTTTTTGCAACATTTGGAAGAGTATTTTTGTTCTAATGGTCACAATATTGTCGCTGCTGAGCCTGGTATGGTTGCACTAGGTTCACTAACATACTATTTTGCATTGATTATGGATTTTGTGCGGGAAAAGGGGGATATAGGTTCCCCTGTCCTTGATTGATGTAAGATTGCTGGGGAGGATATCTTGTATCAACATTCCTGCCTAATTACTGGTTCCCCTGCGAGGGAGGGTATGAGCCTTCCTACTATTGATGGTATGGTATTACCCTATTTTTCATATTTAGAAAAGGTGTAGACTAAATTTGATGGTATCCAGGTTGCAATACGTTTTCGATAGAATCGTACTAGTATCCTGGGTACTGCTTATTACTGCTTAGGTGACCTTGGGTCAAGGATCCAATCAAACTGTTTGCGATATTCGACGTGCCTAGTAACTCTCTATAAGTTTGTAGGTGCAAGGAATTTGGTAGGACATTGTAAATATATCTTGACTGGGTGTAAATGAGTTCAATTTGTTGGGCCTTTCTAATGGCGTCCTCCTTGGAGGTAGGTTTCTACGTCACAACATCGTTTGAAATCTTAGCTGTGAGAGTTTTCAAAAATAATTCCAATAACACTCTATCGTCGAGTTTGGATTTACACAAACTACGACGTCACCTCCATTCATGGAGATGGCTTGATATATGGATGGCTGGTGTTTGCATAAAATGTGTCAGCAGTTCCATTCTAGAATCATGATGAATGGGTAGCTGAAAATAGGTGAGGAATGCGATAGAGAGGGTGCTAAAGGTTCCATGAGAAGCAAAAGCTTTCTCAACATACCATTTTGCTACAGGCCCTGTTAGGGTGCATTGAAAAAGTCTTAGTCTAATGGTATCATCAATGATACTATTGGACAAACACCATAGGTGGAAAGTCATAATATGATTTCCTAGGTCTTTTGCTTGCTTCCCTTCGAGTTTTGGTATATCTGAAGGAAGCTTCATGGACATGGGAGGCAAATTAAGGGCATGATAAATTGGATCATTAGTTAACTTTGTTATATATGGAATATTAAGTGATGCTAAGAAGGGTAAATACCTATTGAATTCCATTGTACATTGTGGAAAAACATGTGTCTAAATGTGACAGTTTAGGGGTGGTGCCTAGGGAATATTACCCTGTGGCATGACCTGATGGATAATTTTTTGATTCCCCGAAGGGGCAGCGCTCCTCTACCTTTTAGGGGTTGTAGGAGGGGTTGAGTGTGGTGACCCTGCAGGGGTTTCCACTAGTATGTTGGGTGACCCTTGGGGGTTTCCAATTATAGATGCCCCAATAAAGGATGAACCGATAATGGTGGTAGTGTGTCATCTTCGACGCCTAAATGGCGGGAGACCTGGCACTCCTCCCTCTAAGGGGGGAAGGTCCAAGAAATTCCTATATCGACAGGGTATCGTTGTGTCCGTTATGGTATTGACTAGCTTGATGTTGGTGATAATTTTGGTTTGTTGGAGGAAGGAATATTTTTATCAAAGAAAATATGCTCACATGCATAAAACAAAGAAAAAAAATAAGAGGTAATTTATCCTTTAATTTACCGCTATCTGATCAATCAAGAAAAAAATGTGGATTTGTTTGTTTTGCATATGATACTCAAAAGCCTATATAGACCTACTCATCTTTACACTCTCAATGTAATTTGGCCTTGCGAAGATAACCAATGATGGACACTAGGTCTAATGTCCCAAAATAACTGGCGATGCCTTCCAGCAGCCTAAGAACTGACCAAGGTAATGCTGTGAGGATCAAGTGCTGCCTACACAGTCACCCATAGGGAGGGATGTCATAGTTTTTGCCACTTTATCGTCATCCCATGTGAGAATTAGAGTTTGTAGATTCTTGGTAATCAGCTACTAATACTAAGCACTATATGGGTCAGGTAACCCAAAAAATTACCGCACACATTGGGCCTAAGCTTAACCCCCTCTGAAATGGGTCTCTGGTAACGCTCGGGTATTCATTCCATGGGCGGATTGACGGATTTGAAGCTCCCTAAAAAGTCAACATCTATGTTTCAAAATGTATTATGACCAAAATGGCTTAATGGATGGCTACCCCCGATGGTCCTAACCTAAACTATAATATATTTTATGGACCCCATGAGGGGAATTTAGTGAGTTTGGTTAATGATTATTTTTATAGAGTCTCAATTTTTCTTAGGCTGTTCTTTGGTGAAGCAATTATAAGAAGAGGATAAAGGTCCCAACACACTGGGTGCCTTTTGGTCCAATTCTTATTGATGCTTCATGTGTGCTTTGGAGTGTACAATCACAAGTGTTATGAGATGTGGATATGCGCTGATCCTTTATAATCCTTTTCTAATTACCCTATGTGTGATTTTTTCCTTGAAAAAATAATGATGTGCGGATTATGGGCCACTTACACCTTCCCTAGCTAGACTATTTTTTCACTATAGGGAGATGGAAAATTATGTTAGGAAAGCGTTCATGTGCATACCCAGGCTCACCGTGAGGTGAAAGGGTGGCAAAGATTACTTGTTTTCTTTTTTGACAGTTTGGTCCTAGTCCCAATTCCTGATGCAAAATTGAACTATTATAATGAAAAATTTGAAAAAACTTGAATTAGCTAAAGATATGTGGATATATGTTCCACTTACTTTTATGCTAATTACGCTATGTGTTTTGTATCTTTTATCAACAAATCGTTTTTTCGGACAACATATGTGGATTCAAGACCACTTAATTTTTCCTAGTTAAACTATGTATGATTTGAAAAAATAAAAAATAAAATAAAAAATTCTTATTTTCAAAGCTAAATTATAGCAATTAAGAGTCCTAACCAGTCATGAAATACAAGAACACAGTGATGGCCATTTTTTTTTGGGTTTCCAAGCAATTTACAACTGAAAAATGGCCAAAAAAAAGAAAAAATTAGCTTGCTGGACTACCACGCGACTTATCTTCCCACAGACGCGGAGCGTGCATCTGTCAGAGCATAATGCATGTGGTTTGGAAGAATGCAAAAAAAATCTTCTTTTGTTAGGAAAAAATTCTCACTGAGTGTGATTGGAGATGATGAGAGGATGCAAGGTTGATTTTCAACACGCTAAGCAAGAAGAAGGACATGCATCAACAACCATTAACTCAAAAGAAAGAATCTAGTGGAGTTTCCATTCCTGTGGTAGTGTATTTTATGTATGGGCATACGAAATAAAATTTTCTTAGTGGGCAGGCTTCTTACCTACATAAGAGTCACGTGCCAAAATGGTTTTTCAAACGTTAGTGGAACAAGTTCAACATGTAATAAGCTAAGTTTGAAAGGAAACATAGCATGCTACAAAAACAATGATACAAAAAAAAAAAAACATGCACAAGATACACACTCGATAGATAAAACACAATAATAACTAAAAAATGGAGAGCTTCTCCCTTTATTAGGTGCTGGTGGTAAATAGAAGATAGAATGCTAAATCTCTTGTACTGGATCCTTCAAGCTATATAGCTTCAATATCCAATACAAGGGGGTCTCTTCCTCTCAAGTTTTTAGCAAGCCTCTCTTCCCTCTCAAAGGATGGTAGATCGATGAATATGTGGTGAAATCCTCTCTCTTGGACTGAGATGTTGAGTGGCCAAAAACTGAGTCCTTCCAATCCTCCTACTACTGGACAACAGAAGATGTTTTGCTATGGAGAAATTTGGCCAGCATAAAAATGTGTCTCCTATTTCTCTTCCAAAGGCTTGCTTTTATAGACCACTTTCAAAATTTCCCTCCTTCTCTTGACCCAAGATGGATGGTGACCCAAGAGTAAAGTATGATTCCTTTGTGTGCTATATTAAGGCCTCAAGGTGGCTTAAAGGTGAATGTACCTTGTTAGGTTGAGTGGGAATATTTTTAACCAAGTGTGCCAAGTGGTCCCGGATGGTGACATTTCACCATCCCCAGGACTGCACGACTATCAAATGGATAGCCGCGCTGTGCGTGACTATCAAAGAAAAATTTGCATTGTGTGAAAAAATCCCTTATTGCCTGTGTGTTTTCCATAAATTTGTCCTTTGACCTTAGGAAAAATTAAAATTGTGGCTCCTCCTAATGTATTTATTCTTTCGAAACCTTTATCAGTACCTTATACTTGACATCTTTTAATGTCTTTTATGGTACGATTTTCTAGTGTTAATAGCTGCCTTGAATCAATGCTCTCTGAAATTTCCATTACACCAGCTACCAACTCATACATGCCTACATAATCACCTGTAGAGGTCCAAATATGGCACAAGTGCCAACCTTAGCCCAAGGCACTAAGGCACTACCAAATATAACTTAGTTGCACACTTTTTTTATTAGAGCCCCTCTCATGTTGGTGCTTAGCCTATTTTTAACCATAGGACCATTTCATATGAATGTTAGGTAAGCATTTAGACACCAAGCTGCACTACACCCTATGTGGGCCAAGTTCCTTTGTTAATGGATTTGCACCGTTGGTCACACCTCTATGCGACGAAACCACCCATCAACCCAAAGGTCCAAGAAACTTTATTTCTAAGTGAAACAATAAAAAGGTGGTTAGTGCTTACCCGCTCTGAGAGCCTCCACAAATCTTTATTTCCTATGTCGCTTGGTTTGTACCTATGGCATAGAGGCACATGTGGGCACTCAACCCATAGCTCCCTTCCTCCCAGTGTATTGAGCTTGGGAATCATTTTGAACCTGTCGGGTTCATGCCACTAGGTCGATGTGTCCTGTGGGGATCGCCAGACCTCATTCTCATTTGTTGCCACTCTTCGGCAAGGTTGTCTGTCAGTCCTCCATGTCCTGATACTTTATCTTACAACACATTCCTTAGCCACTCCATTTATAAACCATAGGGTTCATTCCTACGGGATGATATGTACGATAGGGTATGCACGCAATTTCATTGGGAAATTAAAGGCGTCGTCGAGATAAGATATTTGATCGACATGTCCTGGAACTTACTTCTAGATTCATTTAGTTTGCATACCATTAATAAAATTTCGGGCTTTTCCTAGGGAGATGAGTTGTCTTGGTGGGGTCTGCTGAGTGGATTTTTCATTGGCTTCCACTATGTTTGCTACCATCATTTCTTAACACCTTAAAATTGGTGCATTTGCTTAACGCCTATTTATTGGCCACTGGGGTCATTCCTCTGGGATAAAATCACTCTTGAGCGGTGACATGTGTCACAAAGAAAGGGGCCATTCAATTTATGTCACCTGTCCTCTTGTGACCAACCTCCATTATAATAAAAAAACATCAAGTCCCAAAATCAAACTTCAACACCACTCCTGAGCAGATTGTGATTATTGTGAGGGGTGCCCCCTGGACTATATATTTGTTGTTGATCTATGCAATCAATTGTATGGGAAGCCACTTTTGGGACCTCGAGGCCAGAAAAGACTTCCCTCTACTAGGATTTCGGAATGTCTTCATGTGGCTCGATGCTTATCTCTCAATGCTTCCATTGTGTTTCCCTTTGTAATTTCCGGTCTTGCCCTTAATGGTATGAGATATAAAAAATTGGACCTCCTGCTCACCTCCTCATTGGTCTACACTATGCTACCATGTCCTAAAATCCACCACTCGAGGCTATCACTATATGATCCCTTTACACTCCTCCAAGAAATCCTTTGCAAGTTTTGTTGTCACTATGGGGACCTCCTGATGCCTTTGTCTCCTCAGGTTAGGATTTTTGTTGTTTAGGGTTTTCCCTTGTTGTTCAATAATAAATGGCCCTTGAGCCTCATTGTAACATAGTTCATAGGCATGTAGCCACCACATATCTTCTCAGAGATAAGCTATCACCGCCTAAGCTAGTATATTTCCATTCTATATGTAAGAATATTTCAGTTCTTTGATATTAATGAAATGAAGTGTTATTTCTACTACATCTCTATATTTGTGGCTATATTTGTATTCTGTTGCATTCCTGTTTAAGTTTGAATCACTTTCTAAGAACTATCCAACTATTCCATTCCCAGGAGCCAAATTTTATACCAATTTATATTTAACATTCACTCTTGGCAAGCATCGATACTAATATCAATAACCTATCATGTGGAAACAACATAAAATCAATACATAAACACATACACCATGAGCAACATACACATGAACACTAAGTTTTAACGTGGAAATCCTTCTAGGAGAAAAAACACCAAATATTGTTTGTCATTTGATGTAATAATAACACCTACTCTATTACATCAATTCTTTGTGGGCCACCACTCACATGAAGCACCAACACCCTTTTTTTGTTTTCTAGCACCCACTAGCAGGAAGCACCAACTCCCTCCTTTTGTAGACACTGGATCAACTTACCAGAAGCACCATGTGAAGCATCAATTTCACGAATTTGTTGCAAGCATCAACTTGAAAATCCTTGTATTTATGTAAGAAATAACTTACAGGAGGCACCAACCCCCAAGCTTTCCTCAAATACCCACTAATATGGAAGCACTAAACTACTATTCATAAGATCCAACCTACACTTGACAAGGAATTAATATTTTTTGTACTTAGAAGCCACTCTACCTGATTTTAGATATGTTCTCCTCTGCATCCTTCTCTCTACTCAGTCCATGCAAAACTCTGTTCTCCCCACATTCTGCAACATCATACACTCACACAGAGATCTCTGATCTCGACCCTCTACCTATGCACAAGCACTCTCAGCCTCCTCTTAGCATTGCAGGCACACTCGACCCTCTCTCTTCATCATAGGCACTCCCAACCTCTCATTTAAGCCCAGAGACACTTGGTCTCTTCTCAACAGTGCACTCACACACAAAAATCTCCACTCATCGAAATCAACACAATGATACTTCCCCAAGTTTCTCAATTGCAATCCTAAGTTTTGTTTCATTGTTTCACATTGGTAAATGTTTTCTATGTTGTTCTCCATACTTCCCAAATGAATAATCCATGCATGGATTCCCATAATGCATAGGAAATATCTTCCTGATTTATCTCATCTGATTATTGAATTGAAATTGCATGGCCACTATAGTTGAATTAATTCAAGGAATGGGCACCTCAGTGTTCTTCCATACTGAGACATAAATCTCACTTAAGATGCAAACTCAAGGAGATATTCCATTAAAATATTCCTGCACGCACAACATGACTCTCCATTCCAATTATTCTTCTCATTTAAGACTGGGAATGGGCTCTTGAGAATTTCTACATACTGAGAATTAATTCTCAGTCAAACTACAAAGAGGTAAAAATGTACTTCAACATGGCTTCTCTAATCTTGGTTTGATCTTCATTTAATTTCATGAAGCATGCAAGGAAGAATAATCATAGTTATTATGGAGTCAATTTCCACCTCTAGGAATCATAGTCCTCTTTGTCTCAGTCTCTTGCCTTCAACAGTGACCATTGAGTCCATGGAAAATTTTGTGCAATCATGGTCCTCACTGCCTTGACTCAGTTCTCTCTATAGTTGCCATTACAATAGATTTCAACTCATCCATTCCTACATAATCACATGTAGATATCCTCCAAATATGGCACAAGTGCCAATATTGGCCCAAGGTGCTACAACACTAACAAATATAACTCTACAACCATTTTTTTATTAGAGCCCCTTTCATGCTGACAACCTAGCCTCTTGTCCACCATAAGACCACTTCCCATGACCAACGACTAAGTATTTGGGTGCTAAGCTTCTCTACGCCCTACATGGTCCAATTTCCTTTGTTAACGAATCCACACCATTGTTCAAGCCTATACATGAGGCAACCACCCATCAACCCAAAGGCCATAGCATCTTTGTTTATATGAGAAACAATCAAAAGGGTGTTAGCTCTTACCCACTCCCAGAGCCTACAAAACTCTTTATTTCCTCTAGGCCCTTAGTTTCTAACTATATCATAGAGTCATGTGTGGGCGCTCAACTCATATCTCCCTTCTTCCCAATGTATTGAGCTTGGGAATCATTGTGAACTTGTTGGGGTCATGCCTCCGAGTTGATGTGTCCTATGGGGACTGCCTGAACTCATTCTCATTTGTTGCCACTCTGCCCAAGTATACCTTTTAGTCCTCCATGTCTTGAAAATTTATCTTTTGGAGGATTCCTTAACCTATCCCTTTATAAATTTCCAAGTTCATTCCTACGGGATGAATTTTCTGATATGGTCTGCCTACACTTTCACTGGCCAATCAGAGGCCTCGCTGGAATGATTTTTCTCACTGACATGTATTTATGCTTACTGCACGATGCATTCACTTTCTGCATCATTGAAAAATCTCTGGGATTTTTTTAGTGGGATGAGTTGTCCTCGTGGGGTCTGCCCAATGCCTTTTTCACTAGCTGCAACTTTGTTCACTACTATCATGTCTCGACGCCCTGCAATCTGACACATTTTCTTTGCAGTTGTTTATTTACTGCTAGGGTAATACCTATAGGATGATGTCATTCCTACCTCATGTTGACCTATGATTGGGACATGTGTCACATAGAAAAGGTTCATTCAATTTCTACCACCTATCCTCTCGGAGGAGAAAGAAAGGTCCTCCAAGGCCTGATTTTGTGACCAAAATTTGTTATAATAAAAAACCACCAGCTTAAAAAATCTGGCTCTGGCACTACTCTTGATCATATTGTAGTTTTGTTAAGGGTTCCTTGGGATTATCTCTCCACTATTGATCTGCATGATCAATTGTGTAGTAATCCACTTCCAGTCAAGGCCTGATAAGAATTCCCTATATCAGGATGTCAAAATACGACGCATGGCCCAACACCTATCTCCTGGCGCTTCCAATGTGTTCCCATTTTCAATTTGTAGGCTTGCCCTCAATGGGCTGAGTTTTTTAAGTGAGGAACTCCTGCTCAACTCCTCATTGGTCTGTAATATGTTGTTGTGTTCCAACATTCACCACTCGACACTATCACTTTCTGGTCCCTTTACACTCCTCTAGGAAGGATTTTGCGGGTTTTTAAATCATTGTGGGGATCTCTCGGTCACTTTATCATTGGTTTTTGTTTCCAACCTTACAGCCACTGTCATCCCACTCGCTTAGACTTGAGCACTAAAATAATTCCGTCGGGGTGAACCTTATGGTGTAAGCTCATCAAGGCAACCTTTCATGTGGTATCCTCCTACCCAATCTGCTGTTGCCATGTCTACCTGGTGCTCTTTCTTAGAGGCTCCTACAATATTTCCACTAAGTTTGGAATGTATGCCAACTTTGGTTCTGATCCAAAGGCTCAACAACCACCATTAGCTCAACTATGGAGACCTACGGGTCACCATAAGAAGACTGGCTCTAGATTCTGATCTAGGGGGCCATTTTCAAACTTCCATGTACCATTGGAAAGCTATGTCTATGAACTATCCGACTATGCCATTTCTAGGAGCATCTGAGAAAATATCATAATGTAGAAATTCCTCCAGATCCTGAGTATTCCAATGATCATAGTAATCATCTTATGGCTCCTCCAATAAGCCTACTAGTATGAATATTCTCTACAAGAGATTGAAAAAACCATGGGAACCCCCTTGAACTTAACAAATTAAGCACTTCAATTCCACCATTTGCTGCCACTAGCCTCACTGCTCATCTGGTTGACGTCATTTCCAACACACATGCTACCACTAGCCATCCTGGAAATTCCAATTATCCAACAATAAGATCTTTATATGTGTTACAATATCTGAATAGGTTAAACCATATTTAGAAATAATGTGAATCTTGCTCCCTCTAATTTACCAAAATCAATGGAAAATATATTAAATTAACAACATAATTACAATGTAAGCTCTCAAATCAGATTTTCATTAAAAATATGGTAAAAGGAATGATAATGTGGTAAAAATGGGGGATTAATATGGGTCAGAAATGGATAAATAACAATGAAAATGGGATAAAATCATAGGCCTAATATAATGGAAAATCCTTAAAACTCCTTTTTTAAACCTCCTATAGTATGTGTATAATCTAATGAAAGATCTAATTTATGAAAAATTATTTGGTTCTAGCCATCCCTTAATGGGATTCAATCTTTTTTAGATCTAATGCTATTCATTCCTTTGAAATTATGCGTCCCAAATAATGAATTTTCACCTAGTAGAAAGAACACTTTATTAGCTTGGCATACAATTGATGCCCCCTTGGTACTTGTAGTACCAACCTAAAATGATGCACCTCCTTTGACTTGGAATAAATTGGTATGTCATTCAAGAATATGATAACAAACTTTTCCAAATAATTTTTGAATATAGAATTCATTAGGCACCAAAAAATAGTGATTAATTCCATGTGACCTTTCCAAAAGGCACCACTACCAACTCATAATGTCTATAAATTGTTCTAAAGGTTATATTACTTATGTCTTCTTGATCCCCATCTACAAATATCTTGATCTCAAGTATATCCTTGAAAATATCCTTACTCCTCTTATTTGATCAAGAAGGTCATCATTTTTTGTTAGAGGCTATTTATTATTCACTATGGCTTTGTTAACTTGTATAAAGTCAACATTTCACCTCAATATTCCATCCTTATTTTAAAAAAAAGGAACAATGCTCCCCAAGGTGAAACTCCTGGTCATATGTACCCTTTCTTAAAAAACTCTTTCAAATGAAATTGTAATTATTTTAGTTTTGGTGTACATATTATGTAAGGATAATTTTACATTGGAGTAGTTCTTGGCATATAATCAAAAGAGAAATCCAAATCTCTCAATGGTGGAAAACCTGGTAATTATCCAACTACATCTTAACAATCTTGAAACATTGGATAATATTTAATAGTTGGCTATTTCATCTACTTTTTCTCTTCAACATGGGTTGCATATAGTTGAAATCGTTTACTAAAAAATATTTTCAACTGTAATGATGAAATATCCCTTATAGGAACAAGTCATGGAATTCCTTGCACAAAACTTTACTTTCCTTCTTCATAAAGGCATGTAAAATCCTTGTTACCACATTCTAGGGAAACATGATTCTTTTCTAGCCAATCCATTCCAATTAGGACATAATAATATCCCAGTGAAATGATGTTTAATTCTACAAATATATCCATTCCATTTATAGATTTATGACTTGACAACCCTTTCCAATTTCATTAATCCTTTTCTTGGTTCCAATGGATAGATGAACCAACCATGACCTTTCAATCTTGATTTTTATTATATGAAATATATTCACTAATAAGGATTAATGTAATAATGACTTGCCATTGCATCAATTAAAATAGTAGAAATGTGATTTAAAATCTTAATTTACACTTCAACCATATGGGACCAATGATATTCCTATCAATCCTTTGGGGCTATTCAAATTCTTGGAATATTTATTCCCATTTATTCGACTATTGCAACCTCGTATATGTTATGTAGGGTCGCAATTTTATCATATATGAGAGGGAAATATCTATACAAATTATCCCCTTGACATCCCTAACATTTGAGTGATTTTCTACCTCTTTTTCCCAATGGGTATTCCATTTTGATTTCATCATATTTTTTCTACTTTTGTTGATATTATTTAGGGATATTCCTCTTGAAAGGTGGTTTAAATCCCTTCTTATTTGATATGGTTCTCCCTTCGTGTTATCCCTCCATTTTTTTTGAAAAATATCATTTCATTTATTCCACTATTACAAATACTCAACATTTCTAATAGTTTCTAATAGTCTTAGGCTAATAAAATGAATATTATATCATAAAGAGATGGAAATCCACTAAAGAACCTTTGCATTTTTACATTATCCTCATTTATGAAGCCCACATACCTCTACATATGCAAGAATTTTCTTTCATATTCTTCCATGGTCATGCTTCTCGATTTGAGTTCAAATAATTCCAACATCTTTTTATCATAGTGCTCTAAAATATATTTTCTCTAAAAATAATTCTTGAATTATTTCTAAGAAATTCCTTTTTTCGTCAATATTCTTGAAATGCTTCAATTATTCCCACCATATAGAGGATTTTTGTTATAAATTATATACAACTATTAGAGATTCCAAGTTATATGAGTGGCCATGCAATTGAAAATAGTTTTTTATCCCAAACAACCAAGTCTCAACTTCATCTCCCCTTTTATTTTCACTATCAAAAGTGGCTGTCTTAACCTTCTTATTTTCACCTTGCATACTATCCAACCCATCCATTCTCCTCTAATGTTTAACAAAAGACACTTATGGGTTACTCCTAGAATCATCATATGCATATAACCTCCTAGATGAATAATTGGGAAGTAATGATATCTTTGAGCTCTATTAGCACTTCCTAAGTCATGCCTAAATCCATTAGAGTAATTCCTCCTTGCATGAGCTCTTCCTTCTTCCTCATGTTTTGAACCTGACCCATACTTTATTTTTCTTTGCAATATATTTAGGATTTACAATAATTGATTATTTATGTAATTATTATCCTCCCATAATATTATTATTCTTTCATTATCGGCCTTGTATCTATACACTTTTTCTCTCAAACTCCTAATAGTCTCTACTAATTCAACTAGTTGCACTCTACTTCTATTTCCATTGGATACAATATTTTCATCACACAAACTAATTTTTAGGACCTTAGCAATCACCTCATGATTGTAAACTCCTTTTTCCTCCTCCATATCTCTAATTTTTAATCTTCAGCTGACTTTGTTTTGTTGATACCCCTAATTATACAAAAATGTGCATACAATTACCTTGTTTTAAACAAAAACAAATAATTATAAGTTTTGGAAATCATATACATGATATTTATTCTTTTTAAATACATTACTAGCCTTATTTTGATTTATTGTGAATTTATGCTAACCAATTCTGGGTTAAATATTGGACTACTCTTCATTAAATCTCTATTGACTACTCATATTTCTCATTATAGACTTGAAGTTATGGTTGTTTAAAAAAATGTTAATCTTTACAATTTTTTTCTACTAATTCTCTGAAAAGTTCAATACTATATTCTAATTCTAACTCCATGGATGGATTCTACAGTCCAATATATTTATTTTGACTACTCGCATGATCTAGTATGAGTTTTGAGCAAGATTTTAGGCCTATTGGAAGTGGATTGGTACCTTATTTATCCATCTACTTCTTTTAGGTTTAACTTTATCATCTTATCTCTATTTTGTGCTCAAAACATCAAGTTGGACATATTTTTATACGATAATTCATTTAATCTACAAATACCATGTGTAAAATTGATACACATAGTTCTCATTTGGCATCAACATAAAAAAAATCTATTTAGGGCTTAAAAATTTCCCTTGAAGTTTATGAATAAAAAATCATAGGACAAATTATATAAAATTGATAATATAAGGTTGATTTTGCTTATGTACATGGCCCGATGTGGCATCTGAGTCCACATGGCACCTTAGTACTAGTTGTAAGCCAAATCCTATACCACTTGACCTGTTTCATCACCACTTAACCTCCTTATCTCTCATTTTCCATTTCCTTCTTTTTCTTTTCCATTTCTTTCTCATATTTCTTCTTCCTTTATATTCTTATTTTTAGTTTTTATTTCCTTAACTTTCTTATTCTGTAATCCCACCTATGCGTGCCATTCCACCCTTCACTCATTAATCCCTCACTATCACTTAGAAAATATTCATTTTTTGAGGGGATGATATGGACCCATCTTCCATTTACATCCCCTAGGTGCAAAAATTGCACCCAAAATTCTAATTATGATGACCAACCGAGCACAAATCACATTAATCCCTCACTATCACTTAGAAAATATTCATTTCTTGAGGGGATGAGATGGACCCATCTTCCATTTACATCCCCTAGGTGCAAAAATGGCACCCCAAATTCTAATGATGATGACCAACCGAGAAAAAATCAATGACCCGCATTTTATGTTGAGGAAGGTTAATTTTCCCAAAGATCTTGAAAACCACAAACCACATCATCCATTATTTTTTGGGATTGGGGAATCTTCTAAAATCATTTCCTATAACCCTTAAAAACCAATTTCTATTTTGGACAAGGCCGCTTAAGTAATGAAGGACCTTCAGGATTTATTTAAGAATTTTTCATCATTAGGTAGCAGCGTCGGACCTGTAGGAGATGATATCTGTCATTGGCAGGAAGATATTATGGGCAACCAATATTTTCCAGTCTATTGGCCCATTAATGCTGTTAAGAGTACCAAAAACCATACCATGTCCATGAAGTCCATGCCCATGCCATCAATCATCAATACCTGTCCCTAGCTATTAAATTATGCGGACCTGGGAGATTGCATCAGGCTCACCTCCCCATTTTCTGGCAAATTGTGAACGCCATTAACCCTCCATCCGGCGCAGTTAAATTTCACGGGCTTTTACCAGGTTAAGAAGGATGATGCGATATCTTCCAGGCCAGAGGGATATGTTAACCTGTGAATCCACCCTGAGGAGCCTGAATGGGGCCACCTGCAAATGCCCATGATTCGAAGTTGTGACATAGAAATGCCATGACAATGAAAATCATAATCAATCTTTGGATAAACTCTGCCATCAATCGGGTTAAGAAGGATGTCTCCAGCGAGAAGTTAAATTTCGAAGGATGCTAATTTTGTACAGGGAAATTCCCAGACAACAGCCATTAACCCAAAAATCTCATGGGCAACAGTTAAATTTCAAAAGATGTCAGTTTACCTCATAATTTCTGGATGCAATAAGTATTGCCGAGAGATAAGGTTCAGGAGCAAGACTGGAAGGATGGGGGGCTTTCTGGACATGGTGAGCCAACGTAGGATTTAGTTCATCATATTTCACTGGCTAGGGAAAGTGCTGGTAAGTTTTTTTTTTTTTCAATTCGGTTTCTTTTTTTTTCACTATCTATAGCTAGAATTATTATTAGAGATTTCTTTATAAATGTTCAGTTTTTCTTAAAAAAACAAATTTAAGAAATGTGAACTGGTTAAGAACTTGCTAAGTGCTAACTGGTTAAGAAATGCTATCAGAGTTTTATATATGAAAAAATTAAAATATAAGAAGAAAATATCTTTCCTCTCATTATATATTATAGTCATGGTAATTTTGGCCAAAATAACATACGGCTTCCACCATTACTTTAGATATTTATTTCCTATCATTATATATTCCAATATTTATATATTCCAGAGATGGCAATTCTTGTCAAAATAGCATACTGCTTTCACCATTATTTTAGAAATTTGGTAATTATTGCAAACAATGTAATGTCTTCTCTCAGAAATTGGAATCTTGTTAATGTTTTAATTGTCATTGAATTCAGGGTATTTTAATATAATAATAAACACCAATTTGTTGCTGGAGGCTATGAATGCCATTTTCCATTAGGAATCAAAACCCATTTTTTTCTTTTAAGGATTACAATCTAAGGACGAAAGAAAGAAAAAAACTGAAATATGGGCATGTGATGTGTCATTTTTTGTAAAACATTTTATTGGTTTTTTTTTTTTTTTGTAAGTCAACATTTGTATTCATGGGAAAATATTGTACATAGTGTTACAAAAAGGTTAAGATGGTAACATGCCCAAAGGAAGCCCATGTTACCCATACTTAACTAGAGGACACACCTTAACAACGAAAACATAAGGTACTTCACACAGCCAACAAGGGCAAGAAAGGCCCTTCAAACTAGAAAACAAAAGGACTCCCTACCGAGTAGGAAGCCGAGGTAGAGCCACCAAGGAGACAGCTACCGCAAATAGGAAATGCAGGAGAATGGAAACATAAGCCAAGCAAGAAAACCCAGTCTTGATGAGCTGGGAGCCCGAGATCCTGCAAGAGCCAACAAAACGCTACGGAGAAGCGATGCTGACAAGAAAAAACAAAAACAACAGATGAGATGGAGGATCCCAGAAAGCAGACAGAGAGTTCTTAGCCAGAGGGGGCATCGTTCACGATACGAGTCTTCTTCCCTTTCTTTTTGGAAACTTTTACCCAACCGTCAGGGGGCAGTTGGGTTAAAACTATAAACATTTTAATGTTAGATTTTACTATTTATTTTATTTTTTTCATGATTGTGAGAGAAATTTAGTTTAATTGGTTATTTTTCATTCTATTATTATTGAAAAATTTATTAAATCTATTTTTTTTAAAGTTGTTTTTAATTTTTTTCATTTTGATTAATGTATATGATTCATTTTCAATTTTCATTTTAAATTTATTTTATTTAAACAATTTTTTTAAAATATAAGATTATTGATTTGTAATTTTTTAATTTAAAGTATATTTTATTTATTCCATTATAAAATTTTAGTATGAAATGTCTTTTTAAATTTATTGTTTAAATTAAAAAAATATTATAAAAAAATCATTATTACATCTTAAATAAAAATAAATAAATAATAAATCTACTCGGCAGTTTTTGCAAACTACTATATTATGTCGAGCATCTAAATTAAAGACAAGCTTATTGACTCTAGATGCTTCATGACGATGGTTCATGATCATGAAGACTCTGGATTATGTGTTCTTCCTCCGGCCATAGAATGGTGTACACTAGATTCTTCTTCCATATCATCAAGTTCATACCAAAAAGATAATTAATTCATTTGTGAATAATATTGTTCCTTTTAAGATAGATATACTATTTAGTTTCTATTACTACATATATAGTTTCTTTCCTACATAGAGATACACATACTTATATGAAGACACAGAAAGAGAAATATAGAGATATAGATAATATGCTATTGGAGAAAGGAGCACTTAAATTAGTTTAGCAGTGTGATAGAAGCTTCTTGTTTGTTGTATTTTCCTTCAAATATGAAAATTAGGGACAAGGCATATATGCACAAACATATTACACATTATCATACCAAGAAATTGAAAATAAAGCTAGGAAAAGTACAAATCCCACAAAGCATGTTGCTTGAGCCCTGTGATGTGAACTTTTTATGAAAATAAGGCACAACACATATTCATATTATCATTGAAAGAAATTGAAGAGGTTGAAAAACTAAAAATCCAAAATGGCATCTATGCTCAACAATATGCTGGTTGAGCACTGTGATGTGCACTTCTCTTTTATTGTCAATTCCCTATAAAAGAGTTGGATTAAGTATGTTTTAGAACATCATTGCTAATATTTTAAAAAAATAGCAAGAGTTTCACTGTAATTTTTTACTTCATTAAATAGATCGTATTATGTCAACATTGTTATCCTATTGTTTGGAGTTCAATATGTGGAGAAAGGCCTTTATATCATTTTTTGTCACGATGACAAACATGTAGTTTTGGATGTTTTGAATAAAATCTCCTTAACACAAAATATGCCATATTAGACTTGATTTCTAAAATAGTTTTGGATGTTCTGAATAAAATCTCCTTAAAAAAAAATATGCCATATTAGTATTGATTCCAAAAATAACGATAACGACCAGTGGATGCAAGACATCATCTACAACGTTGCTTCCATAGAAAAGAGTACACCATGAAATCAAATGAAAATCACACCAATCGATGCATAGTTATACAATACAAAAATAAAGGTGTTTTGCCACATCACATAACTGGATATAATATGTTCAACTTATATAACCAAATTCTCATTTCCAATTGTAGTTTACGTAAGTCTTGCTTTATCTCACTTTGCCAAAAAACATAATCACAATTGAAAAGAACGAGAAACTAAGATTTGTTCATTTTGTTCCAGGAAAAAAATATAATTATAACACCGACATGCTATGATGAGATGAGAGTTGTTACCTATTTCAAAATGCAACATATGCTAGGAATTACATCACATTATTTTCCTAAAAAAATTGTGGGCCTTTTAAACATGTGTTTGTTTTAAATGAATAATTATATAAAAAAATAAATTAATAACATCATTATTACTATCAATAAAATCATTTTTATTTTAAAAGAATTAGAATTATTAATTAACATTAAATATGTTACTTTAAAAGAATTATAATTATTAGTTAACATTAAATATTTGCATGGTAATAATTTAATTTTAAAGTTAAAATCAAAACATATATCAAACTGTTATATAATATTTTTTTAATATATAATTAAACATTAAAACTTATTTTTTTGATGTAAATATTCATTCTTATTTTTATTTATTTGAAAAAAATCTCAAAAAACTAATTGGATTTAATGACTCTATTCTTGTATGTGCTCTTTGAATTGGCTTTACATTGTGTTGATATTTCTTGACTGTTAGACATGTGTGTTATGTTAACTTTAGTGTAGCTAGTGCATCAGTCTAATTTTTAGTTTACTATGATATACTCACCTAGTTTAATTAGGAGACAAGAAATGTGGCCCATATCCACGCATGTCATCTAAATAAGCTGATTATTGATAGTAGATATCACACACATAGGTTAATTAACAAAGAGTAAGTGGCCCAAGTCCACACATATTTTCAAATTCTTGCATTAAATTGAGTTTTAATTTTTGCATTAGGATTTCGGGACCATAATTAAAATACCAAAAGAAAGCAAGTAATCTCTGTCACCCTTGCACCTAACGGTGACCCTGGGTATGCATATGAATGATCTCTCTTGATACTTTAAAATCTCCCTATAGAGCTACAAACTTTTAGTTTAAATAGGACAAGTTGTAAGTGTCCCATTATCCGCACATTGTTTATTTCGTGAAAGGAACAACCAAACATAGTGTACCATATATCCGCATCTTACAACATTGTGATTTTTCACTTTATTTCACACATGAAGCTTCAGTGAGCTAGGGCCCTCATCCTATTCTTATTGTAGCTTCACAAAGGCACACCATAAGCAAATATTTTCTTCTCATTTTCCTAGTTGAAATTCATTAATATTAGTTCAATTTTTGGCACTAGGATTCGGGACCGGGATCAAATTATTTTTAGAAGAGCAAGTAATCTCTGCTACCTTTGCACCTACAGGTGATCCTAGGCAAGCATATGAACAATCTCTACTGATAATTCACCATCTCCCTATAGTTGATAAATTAGATTAACTAGGAAGCATTGTAAGCAGCCCACATCCGCAAATGTTTTACTTTTGGGCAAGGAACAACCAAACCTAGTTAGTATTTTAAATAGGAGATATTGAAAAGGATAGCCACATATCCACATGTTCAAACTATGCGCTTTTTCACCTCTTTCTCACACACATTCACACCTTAAGTGAATCAAAGCCACCTAAAACTCACTTAACTAAATGCATTAAACTCTCCCCACAGGGGCCACAAGAGAAGTTATAGCTTAAGTTAGGACCAAGGGGGTAGGCATCCAATAAGCTACCTTGGTTAGTTTACATCTTGAAACATAGAAGTTGACCATTTAGGGAACTTTTAAATCCATCTATCCACCCACGGCAAATAAAACCTGAGCGCGACAGAGACCCGATTCAGAAGGGGTTAGGTTTAGGCCCAGTGCGTGCGGTATTATTCGGGGCTACCTGACCTGTCTAATACTTGTTACTGGTAGTTGAATTACTAAGAAGCCCAAGACTCGAATGCTCACGTGGGATGACGGTACCTAGCGACCAAAATTTGGGCATCCTTCCCTATAAGTGATGGTGCAGGCAAGCACTAGATCCTCTACCCTTACCTTGGTTGATTTTATTCGGTTGACTAGAGGCATCGCCAGCTGTTTTGGGATGTTGCCCCAGCATTCGTAAGATATATTCTTAAGGCCCAATTACATTTGAGCGTGTGAGGACGATTTAGGTCTTCTAGGATTTGAGTATCATACGAAAAAACAACAAAAAACCATATTTTTTTATTGACTGGTCACATAGGATTAATCTAAAGGGAAAATTTATCTTTTATTTTCACTTTGTTTTATATATGTGATCGGATTTTTTCTTTGATTGTAATCTCTATCCTCTCAAAAATTTCCAAAAACATACCTAGATGATGCCAGAATGGATCCAACGGGACCTCATCGATCTAGATGCCATTTGGACTTCCCCCCATTACTGGGAGGGGTTCCAGGTCTTTTTCCATTTAGGCATCAAAGACGGAGCATTGCCACTCTTATTGGTTCATCCTTTATTAGGGCATCATTATTTGGGAACCCTCGTCAGTCACCCAACGCCACACCGGTGAACACCCCCATAGGGTCACCGCATACCACTCCTCCCATAGTCCTTAGGGTACAGAGGAGTGCTACCCATTCAGGAAGTCAGGTGAACTCACAGCAGGGCACGTCACAGAAAAACCCTATACCTAACCAGAACACTGTGTTTTCACAAGGGGCAATGGCTACAAACTCTCAGTCACATTTCTTAGCTTCATTAAATTTACCAGATTTAACTAAGTTGATGAATGATCCCATTTCACACAACCCTACATGGACTCCCATGCCCACGAAGCTCCCTTCGGACATTCCAAAGTTTGAAGGGAAGCAAGCAGAAGACCCCAAAATCATATTATGACTTTCCACCTATGGTATTCATCAAAAAACATCATTGACGATACTATTTGACTAAGACTATTTCAATGCACCCTAACCGTAATAGCCGCAAAATGGTATGTGGAACAGACATATTCTACACATGGAACCTTTAGCGCCCTTGCTACAACATTCCTAAACTATTTTTAGTTACCCATCCACCATGATTCTGGAATGGAATTACTAACCCACTTTAGGCAAACACCCGCCGTCCATATCTCATACCATCTCCATGAATGGCGGAGGCATCATAGTTTGTGCAGAGCCAAAAATCAATGATCGAGTTCTATTATACATGTTCTTAAAAACTCTCACCGCAGAGATTTAGAAGGATGTGGTGCAACAAAAGACTATATCCAAAGAGGATGCTATCAGTAAGGCCCAACAACTCGAGCTGATCTATACGTAGTTAGGATATATTTACAATATCCTGCCTAACGCCCCACACCTGCAAAATTAAAAAGAATTTCTAGGCGTGTCAAACTCCGCAGACGGTTTGATTGGGTCATTGACCCAAAATCACCTAAGCAGCAGCGTTCCATACCCCGGTTACGCATATGATTCTACCCAGGACATATCGCAACCTGGCTATCAAAGTTATTATGCACCTTCGAAAAACGTGACTAATAGGGCGTCATCGTATCTCCATTAGTAGGGAGGTCCATATCCTCTGGCTCAGGGGACCCAGTATGCAGCTAGAAATGCTGATCGAAGAGTTTCCCCCTAACAGCCATTTATAAATAAGGGACAAGGACCGCAATATTCCCAGTCCCTAGTACAAAACCCACCTATGCAGAATAATGCATAGGTGAACATTATGAAACCTTCCCAAGCTCAACCGCGCCAACCTTCTGTGGGAAGATCAAGTATCCTCCCAACTCAAAAAAAGTGTCTAGACAGGTAACTCCTCAAGTACGAAGTGTAATGTTTAGAAGAATGTGTGTGTTTATACATGGAGGTGAAGGCTATGGGTTCTCTCCCAATGACTCTTGGCCTTCCTTATTTCCTAAAATAAATAATATACAAAAATACAAATGCACACCCATCCATAGGATTAGGTGTCAACATTCCCCCCTTTAATCCGAAGGGATGTTGGTGAGTCCAAGCATCGATCTGAACTTTTCAAACTTTTCTCTTCCAAGTGCTTTGGTGAAGATGTCAGCAGTTTGCTCATTTGTGGAACAGTGATGTAGATGGATGGTTTTGGCCTGAACATGATGTCGAATTAGATGGTACTTTGTATTGATGTGCTTTGTTCGATCATGGAACTTTGGGTTCTTGGCAAACTTTATTGCAGAAGTGTTGTCGATCATGAGTGGTGTGGAATACATTTCTTTCATCTGTAAATCTTCTGAGATTGTGAGATTTCAGAACCTACAGCCCCCTTTCCTTCTTGATGCTGCCTTTTTATATACCCTCTGGTGGGTGGAATCTCTTGCAGGCCACATTGTTTATGATCCATGCTTGACTCTGATCCAAGACTCATGGTGCTGTTTGTAGTGACACTACCATTTATTTATTAACAACACATCAAAGTCGAATCGGAGTATCCGATCAGTAAAGTCACCTACGTGTGTATTTAAGTCCAAAGTCTTGAGTCCCCTTCAAGTACCTTAACACTCTTTTTGCAGCAGACCAATGTCCTTCACAAGGTTTTTGCATGAACCTTCAGAGGATTCCAACAGCAAATGAAATGTCAGGTCTGGTGGTGGTCAGGTAGATAAGACTTCCTATAAGCTGTCTATACTTAGTTTCATCCTCAAATTCCTTCCCTTCAATAGATGTGAGCTTCAAGTTTTGTTCCATTGGAGTGGTTAAGTGATTACATTCATCCATGCCAAACTTGTTCAAGAGATCTCCAATGTACTTTTTTTGAGAAAGAAATATAAATTTAGGATGTTGAATTACTTCAATACCCAGATAGTAATGAACATGACCCAAATCAGTCATTTCAAAACCTTTCTTCAATTCTTTCTTCATGGATGCAATATAGCTCTCATTGTTCCCTGTTATCAAAAGATCATCTACATATACCACAAGATATACAACTATTTTTCCAACTTTCTTAACAAACAAAGTTGCATCATCAAGATCAAAATGTTTGAAGTCAATTTTCAGAAGATGCTTGGTTAATTTGTCATACCAGGCTCGTGGTGATTGCTTGAGGCCATACAAGGATTTTATAAGCTTGCAAACTTTGTGTTCTTGACCCTTTACCACAAATCATTTTGGCTAGGACATATAAACTTTATCCTTTAGATCTCCATTCAATAAGGTTGTTTTTACATCCATCTGATGGAATTTCCATCCATTCTGAGCTGCTAGGGAAAAGAGAGTCTGGATGGTGGTCCATTTTGCCGTGGGAGCAAAAGTTTCTTCATAATTGATTCCTTATTTTTGTGCAAAACCTTTTGCCACAAGCCTGGCCTTGTGCTTGTCAAGTGAGCCATCTGCTTTATACTTGTTCTTGTAGACCCACTTACAGCCAATTGGTTTTGTTCCCAAAGGTGGATCAACCAGCTTCCAAGTGCCATTCTTTATCAAGGCATCATACTCCTTTTGCATCGCTTCTTTCCATTCACCATGAGAAGCGGCTTCTTTGAAGGAAGTTGGTTCATGATCTGTAGACAAACTCAATTCACAGTTATAAGAAATATCCATATCAATAGGAGAATCAGAATTATCTACATCACCTTCGATTTGTTGAGTGGAACTTCTTGTTCCTATTTTTCCAACCTCATCGGGATGAACATTCTCCAGTGTCTTTGTCAGCCATTTGGGAGGACCTTTCTGAGATGGCCCAGGCTGGTCATTTGACTGAGTTGGGATTGATTCAAGATTCAATCTCCCAATTCTGTCAATCACATCATCCAATGTGTCATCCGTGGTTGTTTCTTCATGTGGGGGAGAGAGTGCTTCAAGACACGATTCCACAATTTGATTCAATATCGGAATCCCCCCTTCAAGATGTGGAATCTGATTATCAAATTATTGGAAAGAATTTTCATGTGTGAATCTATCCAGGCGATCAAGTTGCCGCTCAACAACCTTGTCACTCTTGGAAGATTCAAGGAATATGACATCTCTTGCTATCACAAAATTCTTATTTGCTTCATCATAGAGACGATATCCTTTGGAGGTATTGGAGTACCCCAAGAAGATACATTTTCTGCTTCTAGCACCAAGTTTGTTCCTTTGACCCTTGGGTATCAAGGCATAACAGGTGGACCCAAAGACCCCGAAATGCTTTACCGAAGGAATGTGGCCATGCCACATTTCAAAAGGAGTTTTGTTTCTAATTGAACTTGAAGGACACCTATTCTTTATGTAAACAGCACATAGAACTGCATCAGCCCAAAACATCAATTTTACATTTTTGAAAAATAACATGGAGCGAACCATATTTAAAATAGTTCTGTTCATTCTTTCAGCTACACCGTTCTGTTGGGGATTATATGGCACAGTTGTTTGATGTTTGATTCCATGTTGACGAAGATAATTTTCAAATTCGTTTGAAGTGTATTCTTTTCCATTATCAGTACATAGAGAGCCAATATGTGTTTGTGCATCATTTTCAATCCACGCATGAAAATTCTTAAATGTTTGAAAAGCATCAGACTTATTCTTCAATAAGTAAATCCAACACATTCTGGTGTATTCATCAATAAATGTCATCATGTATTTATTTCCATTTGCAGAAGCAATAGGCATAGGGCCACATAAATCTGAATGAACAAGCTCAATTTTTCTATGTGCTCTGGAGTGTGAATCATGAAATGGCTGTTTGCTATGCTTTCCTAGAATACAAGCATCACATTCCTTAGGTTTTCTAGGAATTGTAGGCAGTCCATTAACACCATTTTTATTCAACAAACGAAGGCTTTCATAGTTGAAGTGTCCAAATCTAGCATGCCATAAAATACTTGATGGGAATGTACCTTCATCATGATGTGAACTGAATGCAAAGTTTTGAGCATGAGCAGATGAACCTTTCAGCTTCAAGAGTCTCCATTCTTCTATTCCCACCATGACAAGTGAGTGATCTGATGCTTTTCTAACCTCTGCCTTGCCATCAAACAAGTGAATGGAGTGTCCTTGCTGGTGGATTTGGACCAGGGACAACAAGTTTCTCCTCAACTCAGGGAGGTATAGAACCTCATGTAGGATATGATCTGGAAGACTAGGCAACTTAAGCCTGACCCTGCCAAGCCTTGATGGCTTGAGTTTGGATTTATCTGCGAAATATACTGCTCCATCAACTTTGTCAGTGAATTCTTCAAAAAAATATTTTCTAAATGTCATGTGACATGTTACTCCTGAATCTAGCAACCAATCATCTCTCCATGAAGTAAATGAAACATAAAACAAGTCTTCAGTTACTCCATTGTTACAATGTGCTAGAACATAATGAGCTGATTCAGGTGCTTTACCTTTGTCTTTGTCATTAGTTTTACCTTTGTCTTGATTTATTTCCTGCTCAATTTTCTCCCAAGGTGTTCTGCATTTGGATGCATCATGTCCATCTTTATTGCAACGTGTGCAATGAAGATTGGATTTGTCAGATTGTCTGCCCCCCCTTTCTGTGAAGTTTTTTCTTCCTCTTCATCTTCTGCCACCTCTTCCTCTGGATGAATTTGAAGCATGAATATTTTCTCTATGTGCCAAGTATGCAGCCTCTTCGTAAGATGAAGGGACTGTCATCTTCCCAAAAGCTTTCTCTTTTTCTGCAAACTTTTTCTCAAGTGTATCAAAGTTGATATGCTCAAGGTTCCCACTTTCTTGCAAAGACTCAAGATAATGTGAGTAAGTCGGATATAATGCCTTACCATATGATATGAGAGGTATGTCCATTTTTACACCAGTGCTATCAATATCATGCATGATAGATCTAACTTCTGAAGCTAAATCAAGTGGATCATCTTTCTTCATTTCAAGACTGAACAGCTTAATCATCAATTGAACATTTTCTAATTTTGAATGTGAGTCATAGAGTTATTTTAGCTTGCTCAAGGCATCATAGGGATTTGAGAATGATGAAATGCGGTGACTCACCTCTTCATTTACGGAAGCTGCAATCAAGGCATAGGCCTTGCAATTCTTGTTTTCCCAAATGGCGAGCTCTTTGTCTAAAGTGGGCTTTGCTGGTGGATTTCCTTCTTGCCTTCACAGATTCCTTTCCACAACTCATTAAAAATGAGTGTGTGTTTAATCTTCCGAGACCATTCAAGATAGTTCTCTTTTCCGGAGATAATCACCCCAAAAATAGATATGAGAGAATGCATTAGTTTGCTGGAAAAAAATTCTTTTGAAGAGGGAAAAATTTGCTAGAAAATCTTCAATTCTGGAAATTTTCTCAATTAAAGGGGAAAAAAACTCTTTGCTAAAAACACTGAATTCTGCACCAAAAAAATATATGTATTTTTTTGTGTTTGAAGAAGGAAAATTTATATGTATTGAAAATATGGTGGGTGGGGCGGGTGGTATTCAATATGACATTGAGAATAAATGGCAGACAGAACGTAATATGGAGTGAAATGATGTAATATGGAGTATTCAATATGGCAGACAGAACGTAATATGGACTGAATGATGTAATATGGCAAACAGAACGTAATATAATATGGTGCGTTGTAATATATGAGTGTGTTGATATATAAATGGAGGGCGGGTATATATGCAGCGTATAAGTGGAGGTAATGCAGCGTATAAGTGGAGGCGGGGAAAGCCACGACCACGAGTTTAGATACAGTGTATTACAACATGTTGTAGAGGGCATAATTGATATATAAGTGACAACGTATTAAAATGAATGGGGTATACAAGCGGTGGGAGTATACCAACGAGTTGGAGTGAATGACAGTGCGTTATTAAATGGGACATAGCATTGTATAAATGGGACAGAGCGATGTATATATCTGTTACACAGCGTGGAGGCGGTAATATGGACTGGTATGACAGATAGACCAGGAGTCGATGTTGGGGATAGCGCAGTGGGGATGTTTGTGGTGAGATGCGTAGATGTGGGGAAGAGGGGGGCCGTAAGGCCAAGGACTGGAAAGAGGGGAGGCCGTAAGGCCAAGGACTGGAGGGGAGGCCGAGAGGCCGTTTTTTAAAAACTAGAATGGCAGAGATGCAGGACAACAAAATTGCAGAGTGGCAGGTATCTGCTAGAACTGCAAATTGCAGAATTTCAGGGACTAGAGATTGCAGAATCTTCAGGAGCTACAAATGTCAGAGTTGTGCATAAATTTTAGAGATAAAAAAAATGCAGAATTACAGTATATAGCATCAATTTAATGGAGCAGCAAAACTATACATAAAAACTAACTGAGCAAAGGAATGAGGGAGTTACACCACAGGCAAAAATGCCAATAGTGGGACTGGCTCTGATACCATGTCAAACCAGGAGGTAACTCCTCAAATCAAAATGTGTATTAGCTGAAGAATGTACATGTATTTATACATGGAGGTGAGGCTATTGGGATTAATCTCCCAATGAATCTTGGCCTTCCTTATTTCCTAATATTATTTATTATACAATATTACATATCCACACCCTACCCATAGGATTAGGTGTCAACAAAAAGGAAAAAACAAGCCTCAAGGAAATCCTGGACAGGGGGGCAATAATCAAGAACACCCTTCGCGATCTCAAGCCAGAGAAAACTCCAACCGAAATCAAAACTAGGAATAAAGTAACCCCCAAAGGCAGAACAAGAGGGTAAATCTTCGGACAAACCACTCTTGTTTAATCTATGGTGAGTACGACCATTACACTCATCACTGTCTTGACCTCCCTGAGCTAAAGAATCTTCAAGGTAACCGGGGACAAGGGGGATCCTCCCAACAGACAGTAGTTATGGAGGAACCTTTCCCCCACCAAGGGAGAATTACCACTCAACAACAAACTCCCAATGATTCTAGAAAGAAAAACCATGAAATCTACATGACTGGAAAAGATTTTTTTTTTCAGACAAGGAACCGAAATTATGATACCCCACTGGACACCAACTCGGCAGGGGCTAGTACAAGTGCACCAACAACACCTTTGACCATATCAAATATGCCTATTGAACCTTTGACAAAAATGGCCGAGGGACCAACTAGGCGGGAAGGAAACCATTCCAAAGCGGCCCATAAATATAGCATCGTGGATGATCTAGCTCAATCTCCCGTTGTCATGTCAGCTTTGGAGGTATTAAAATCATGCCCAAAGTAAAGGGAAGCCTTACTTTCTGCGTTAGGTGCCATTGAACCCGCTGATTCGCACCTAATATATTTCGATTTAGACAAATCCACCCCTTGGCTTCTTTCAATGGTCACCTTTTAGATACCAGTGTTAGTTCAAAACATCACCATCAACCAATGTATAATTGACGAGGGTGCATCCACATGCATCATGTCAAAGAATGTCTGACAGAAGTTAGGCTCTCTCGAACTAAAACCAATAGACATCACGCTTAGAGCATATGATGGACACCCTTCAGCCCCCATCGGTCTCTACCAAAATGTCCCAGTTTGCTTAGCTTGCAAGACGGTCATTATAGACATTGAAGTCTTGGATTATCACTACGTCCCTAGATTCCGTGCAATGCTAGCTTGTATGTGATCGACCATAGTTTGCCTCTCCCAAGAATATGGCTCAGACAGTGAATCCATGAACAAATTGACAACTTAGGAAGATGTGCTGAGTAGATCCATCCTTTTTTTGTCAGCTAAAAAATGACTAATCGGGGAACCCTTAGTCACCCCCCGCCATTCTCCATGGAAAAGACCAACATGTGCGTTGTGTAAAATGCCTAATCATATGGTTTCCACTTTCCTTGACTTAGAAGCGCTACGACGCTGGTACCCAGTCATGCCATCTAGCATGCAGGACGGGAACCCCATTTCTAGGATGTTTTGCCTAGTGTTCTAGGGAAATCACCATGAGCAGCGTTGTACCTCTAAAAAATGGTCTAACAAACCAACCACGGTCATGAGTGTTAGTAATGTTGAGGAAACCTCCAACATGAAACACAACCCCAGATACCTTTGCAATCTTTGTAAGGGTGCTCACCTTCTTAAGGATTGTTCTAGTATACATAGAGTCTTAGTAGTGTGGTCTAAATATTCTCAACAACTTATGGTTGATCCATTGATTAGTGATTCTAAAGTTCATGGGGAAAAGGGTAAATTTAGGTTTCCATATAGGTTATGTGAAGGGAGGCATCAAAATCACCTTTTCCCTCAACCACTCATCACAAGTCACCCCATGGCACTAAGTTGGTGACACCACCTCCACAAAGACATCATATTTCATACATGGTTAGTCTAAATTTGTGAGAAATATCTAAGTTGATTAATGACCCAATTATTACTTTTTCCAAAGTGGTTTATCTGAAAAGTATAAAATATTTACCTAAAAATGTGATTTCCATACTTAGTGATATGCATTAATCAAGACCATAATATTTACTCAAACCAAATCATTTTCAATGGAATGTGTACAGATATTTTAAGAATGTGTAAGTGGGAGAGGATTAATGGGTTGGAGGTTGAATACCCAGAGGATATGATTGAATTTTTAGCAGAAGAATAAACATGGACAAATATTGATGGGGACCAAGTTGCAGTTATTCCATATTGTCGACTTGATGATTTTATAAGAGGAGAGGAATCGAGTGAATCTGCACCCACTCAATTTCATCTTTATACTCATCGAAGTAAAAAAGTAGAGGATATAAAACAAACATATTGTTCAACATATCTGGAGTACGCTATGTGAGTCTTTATATATTTATCAATATATGTATAATTTTTTACAATATGCATATATGTTATATCTAATTTTTTGTCAAAAATTTATATGCAGTTATTAGTGTGCATATGGTCTGGACTACAAAAACCAAATTATGAATTCATCCTCAGATAACAAAAAAAAATGTAGTCAACAAGAAAGTATTAAAGTTGGTTGCCAATGTCACTTCATTGTACGATGACTTCAACTTAGACCAGATGATGTTGTAATAATATATACTACATGTAGGCATATTGATAAATCCAATGTTGTTTGTCATGGAAATGTTGCAATCGGCAGGCCTATGAGATTCAGTTATGCACCACATTTAACAAGGGATATGCGATCTATTGTCCAACATTTAGTCCAAAGAGGTTTTAATGTTACAATGATATGGGACAAGCTCATCTTTGATGTGAAGGATGGATTTGGTGAGTTATACACAAGGACATCTCGAGATACATATATGACAAGACAAGATATATTAAACATTTACAATGATACCATAAGACTAGAGTATGTTAAAGATCAAAGTGATCTAAACAATGTAGAATGTTGGTATAAGGAACACCCTGAGAGATACTTCTTCTACCAGAAACAAGATATTGTTGAAAACATCCCTTTGATTATAGGAATACAAACAAAGTGGATGCACTCAATGATGCTGAAATATTCTCACAATAATATAATCTCAATGGATTCAACATTTAGTACAAATAAGTATGGGGTGAGTACAAATTTATCCTAAACTTGATTCATTTATTCAACCTCATTTTAATGCATGTAACTTATATAAATATAATTATGTACATTGTTTGTAATGTAGTATCAACTATACACCTTAATGGTTTTCGAAAAACATCACAATGCGGTTCCAGTAGCTTGGGTGATATCATCATGCAATACTGTAGCTGAGATTTCTAAATGGATGTTAACTCTCTTTGCCATTGGGAAGAAAGGGCAACCAGATTGGCATGTTCAAGCCTTCATCACAGATGATGCTATTGCTGAAATTGAAGTGTTAAGGTGATGTGTTTATTCTTTTATAAGAGACATAAAAATATTGTTAATGTATATTCCCTCTAATAAATTGTGTTATTCCAGGTCTTCAATCAAGTGTAAAATATTATTATGTGTGTGGCATGTTCGTCATGCATGGTTGAAGAATGTTGGAAATAATGTCCAAGGAAGGGAAAACCAAATCCACATTTTTTGTTCTTTATGAGAAATCATGCACACATGTGAAGATGATGAATCTATAAAAAAGACAGTTGAAAGGTTCTTTGAAAGATTCAGTGACCAACCAAGGTTTTTGGAATATTTTAAAACAACTTGGTTAGCCAACAAAAAATAATGTAAGTTTCTTGTAAGTGGATTTAATGACTCTATTTTTCATGTCATATGTATTATTAATTCATAGCTAATAAATTTATTTCCACAGAAATGTGGGCAAAAGCATACATAAATTTTTCACATTCCAATCAGGATACAAATAATGCCATTGAATCATATCATCAGCATATCAAGGAAGGGTACCTATGTGAAAATAATAATGCATGTCATAGACGTGTCGATTGGTTAATATATGTGTTGTTGACAAAGGTTGCATTATATTACAATCATATGCAACGTTTAAAAGAAGCTGGTTTTGTATGACCTAGAAAAATTGAGGAACAATTGAATTCATCCAAGTGTAGAGCTAGCCAAATCCAAAATGAAGATTGTGTGCCTGATGAAAAGAGTAACAATGGTTATTGGGTTCGTAGCCAAAATAAGGATACACAGGATATTTGGTACAATGTCATATATAAAGGTTCCAATCTACACTTTTGTAATTGCAATTGAGCCTTGAATGGAAATGTTTGTAAACATGTACTGAAAGTTGAGATGTTGGTGAGTAACATTAGTTTGGGTGAAAATGTACTATCTAGTGTCAGTAATCCTACTACAGAAAGGCCTAAAATTTTATTTAATTTGAATGAAACACCTATATTGGGCCTAGAAATCCAAACAGAGCTTCCGCCATGCTTTGATTCTCCTCCAAATATAAATTATTATAATGAAACAAGCATTGATAATGTTGAATCAACCAATGTATGACTCGATAGTGCATTATTTGAAGATGATGAGATGAAACGTGTTAACTCATCAACTCATGAGAAATTGAGATCCATAATACCTACAAATTTGGAGCAAGCAAATGCATTGAACAATCTAGTAGACAAAGCATGTCAAGAATAAAATAGAATTTTTTTCAATACTATAACTCCATAAAAGATCACTACTAAAAGAATACATAGTTTCTTGAGCCCAGTCAATAAGAAAAGGCAATGTGGGTGCAAGTCAAAATCAGGGAAAGAGAAACCACATTTTGAAAAGGTTGGACAAGTTCGTGCAAAGAAAAGAAACATGGATGAGCAACTGGAGTTATCTTCTCAACACCAAAGAAGTGTGGGCCACATGCCTGAGTTAGTGCAACATTATATTATACAGAAAAATGGTATGGAAATTTGATGGCATGCATTGTTTTACGTGAAATATGATATATTATCATTTTTGATGCATTTTCATAACTATATGAAATTTTTTATTGTTACAGTCGAGGAACCCACATCTCACAATGTTCCAGCTTGTCGACTTCAATTATTTGATGAGCATGTTGGTGAAAAAAACTATAGCAGTTTGAACACTGCTCAAGTCATTAGCATCCCAATTTCCTCCCCGAGGGTGCTTCCTCCTATTGTACAACTAGTGGGGATGTATTGTTGCCCACACCGACCACCTTTATCCATCATAAATTCTCCCATGCCTATAACCACCTCCCCAAACCCTTCCCAATTCCCACCCCTACCATTTATTCATCCACCCTTCTCATTGTTTCAATCATCCACCCTTGACATTCCAATTCCCCCTCGAGGGTGATCCCTCGCCCTAGGGTGATTCCCACTATCATACAACCGGTGGGGGTGTATCACCACCCAAACCCACTACCTTTTTCCTATTTCACTTCCACCATGCTTTTATTCACCACCCATGAACCATGCCTATATCCATCACCAAGTGCTCTACCATCTGCCAAGGAAGGACAATCTTCTCCATTGCCTTAGATATTCATGGTGAGAATGAGTAGTTGATCAAAATCTTATCATGAATTAAAGGAATTGATTCTATGCATTTTGGATTTTACATCTAATTGGTTATTTAATTTTTGCAGCAATATCAATTTCAAAATGCACTTGGGAGTGCCAAGCATGGCGAGGGTGACATATAGACCCAATTTATAAATCAGTCATGATGTCATTTTTCCATTATTTAATTTATGGGTGCGACCTTCCATTATCTATGTTGGGAATACCATGGGCCATGGGCCCATTTTGTAAAAGAGAAAAATGTATAACTAGACCAATTTGGAATACAAGTACAAGAATTTGAACTTGTGTATATGACAATGTTTTCATTGGCTTTTAAATTCATGATGTGGATTTAATGTTATATTATATCAATGTTACATTACTTTTCATGAATGTAGTTATAATGGATTTATTTGTTTCATTTACAAATTATCAATTTTGCAAGTTAAGTTACTTTTAAATTTATATATTACTCAATGTTGCATGCATGGACAACCATATCATTACCATGGAACTCTGTTTAGTTATAATAATATATGTATCATGTACATGAAGAGAGCATATATATGGATTCAAATTTATTTTAATTTTGAATTTATGAAAAAGAAAACTAAAGTTTTAAAGTACAATATACATGCCTTATAATAAAATCTGCAAAAATAGATAAAGTTTTGAGCCTTTACCACTTCAATACTAACATTTAAAGATGAAAACTTTATTGATAAGTGGTGTAGTATTATTTAAGTTTTTTTTTGTTTTTTTGGTTTTATATATATTTTAAAAATTCCTTTATTTATCTTTAAATAGAGCACAAAACATATTTATGGTAAGAATACAAAGAAGTGTGTCAGATTTTTTTGACATGTGGGTTCACCTTAGTGTGGAAGGCCTTTTTCCCACATAGTTTCGAACATGTGACTTTTACACCATGAAGTTCCTTAACATGTGACTTATAAGGTGAAGAGGGAGTTCAACAATGTAACAATGTTGAATGATAGAAAATGTGAATAATAAGAATGTAGTCAGTTACAAACAATCCTCATTGTGATAAATCTCAAACTATTTTCTTCTACTATTCTTATCGTCACACCTATTGATTTGCCATATTTTCTTATCGATCATATGAAAAGGGAAGTTGAAATCATAGACCATTCAAATATTTAACTAAAGCTACTAAAAAAATATTTAATTCAATCATATTTAAAAAAATATTTAACTCAATCATATTTAAAAATATTTAACTCAATCATATTTAAAAAAATACATAAAAACCAAAAAATAATCACTCTTTTTTAAAATAGCAATCTATTACAAATTAACATAAATATTCTTTCATTTTCTATTTTCTATTTTTTTAGGCCTTTGAAAGAAAAAATGAAATTAGAAAATGGTAAGCTTTCTTATTCCACTATGATTTTCTTTTGTATTTTCCTACCTTCCCTTTCACATTTTCTAATTTTTTAGACTTTTAAAAGAAAAAAAGAAATTAGAAAATGGTAAACATTCTTATTCCACTATGATTTTCCATTTTCTTTTATTTTTTCTTACCTTACTATATATTTATGTAAATAATTTTTCCTTCTATGTAGCCTTCATTCCACTATTATCTATTTGTAGAAATAGTGAGTTTCTTACCCTCTTCTATTGAATAAATAAATCACATGGCTGATTAAAATTATACGATTTTAAATAATATTTTATTAATTAAACATTGGTCCTGGAATGGAATTAACCACATAGCTAGTTAAATTTCTAAAATTTTAATTAATATTTTATTAATTAAACATCTATCTTCAAACTTGATAACTAAGTTATAAGTAAATATATTGATGAGTAACCACTCACTTTAGAGCTTCTACTAAAAAAAAAGCTGATTTCTTTCCTTCGAAAAAAATTTGGAAAAAAAATTACATATTTATAAAAATATTATGTTTTAGTGAATATTTAACTTACCGGCTTCTGAACGTAATGTTTTTCTCGACGTAATATTTTTCTCATGATTAGGGTGTTAATCAAAGTTGTTTCTATCCACCTATAAATTTTCTATTGTCTTATCATTAGAGGTCATTAAAAGTAGTGTGCCTTTCCCTGAATAACACCAATAAGGTTTCATGTTCATCAAACACATTTTGACATTCACAAGTGAGGTTCATGCAACACAAGACATTCTAGAATACAAAAGAAGACTACAATCTGCTACAGAGGTGAATTCTCAGCGCAACACCTATTCTAATTCAAACAAACAATTGCAAAAGAGAAATGATTGAATGCACGAGCTGTCTTCGCCGTCCATGTCATCCCATTCATTTTAATCTTATTACATTTCTGTCTGCTATTACCTCATAATTCTGAGACCGGCACGACGATGTGAGACTCGTTTCCAAAGAAGATGCCACCGTAGATGAGACCTACAAGGCCGCCTCTAATGAGAGGGCCAACCCAGTACACCCAGTTGTCCATGAAGTCTCCGCTCACAACGGATGGACCAAAGGAGTGCGCGGGGTTCATGGAACTACCAGAGAAGGGACCGGTGGCCAAGATGTTGGCGCCCATGATGAAACTAATGGAAATGGGAGCGATGGTGCCCAGGTCGCCCTTCTTCGGGTCAGCAGTGGTGGCGTAGAAGGTGTAGACAAGAGCGAATGTGATAACGATCTTCATCAGCACTCCCTCGCCAGTGCTCATGCCCAAGTTGAGGGAGGTTGGTGAGGCATGTAGAGTGATTCTCTTTGTTTTAGAGTCCAAGTTGCAGTTAGTGAATTAATTTAATTTATGAGAAATTAGTTAACTCAATTAAGTGAGTTAAAGTCAATCTAACTAGTTGTAACTGATTATTTCACTAGTGAGAGGTCAAGTGAATTAAATCAAATTTAATTCACGTGAAGTGATCTATCAAGTGACTAATGATTTAATATTAATAGCTGCATGCATGTCAGTTCTGATGAAGACCCATTTTAGATAGAGGTTAAAGGGAAGTTATCTATCAGTTGTATTTATAGAAAATTTCCCAGGCACAATTATACACATCATAGGATGCCCATGATGTATTGCACAGTAAAGGAAGGTTGAATTTCCTAAATAATAGGGATTTAATCCTATAGGGTTTGCACAAGCAAGGCAGGCTGAGCAGAGGCAGTAAATTGGCGAAGTATTGGTCCAATTTTGTCTGGATCAGTGTGAGACAACTGGTAGAGTTTATGAGGTTGTGGTGAGCACACATGGATTGTATTGTTTCATGATTCCTTGGTTCATTATACAATAGAGATAGAGGGGTTTTCAGCAACAAGCTTTCCCCAGGAAAACTATTTGTGTTGTGTGATTGATTTGCTTCTTTCTCTTACTTGGTGTGATTGTGTGATCATGTTTATTTCTACAAATATTGTAGAAGGATTCAATATCTTGTTTTAGTATATTGCATGATCGGATTGAATCCTTTGGTATACACATTGCTTGTATAATTTCTACAATTTCCACAATAACTGTTGCTGCCACCACCACCATAATCATGTTTTCCATGATCACGATTGCCGCCTTCAGAAATCAACTGGTTGTGCCTCCTTTGATGAGACTCTCCTATAACTTGGTTGATTGAATAAACTCAGTTATAACTAGGTTGATTGAATATAATTGGTGAGAATTTGATTAAATAAAGTTAAAATTAGGCCCTAATATGAACCTGGAGTTTTGATTCCACTTGTTTGGATTAAAAACCATACTATAAAATAATAATATAATCTCACATATACAAACATTGGTTTGTTTTGGAAATTCTAATTGGGAAAAAGCTAGATAATAATAGATCTATATCTATTATTACTTTTTACTTTAGGACAACCAACCAAGCCAAAATTCTAGTTTCTTTTGGGTCTAACTAAGTAAGCTTGCACCACTCAACTCTAACACAATATCATGTAGAATCTCCTTAATATCACAGGCCCAATACCACAAGTCACCAATACCATGTAGCCAAAACTTTAACTCTTAACCCTTTCAAATTTATCCAACATTTTTTATAATTTTTTTGGGTAATTTTTTCTAGATGGAAATTGTCTTTTTTTTTTTCTTTTTAAATAGGTCTACTTCTATATTGATACAAAATATAATTACAGAGAGGATGTGGCCTCAAAAGTTCCAGCCCATTTCTGCGGCATTCTTACATTACTATTCTGGTCATTGACTGGCAAAACAAAACCTGCTGGAAGCTGACCAAGAGAACTATGAAAACTGTGACCTTGTCTGTCTCAAAGAGATAATTGGCTGCTATGACTGGATTGTAAACAGACTTAGACAGAGTAAAATTTTTAGACTTTACCAGAGTGCCTGGGTTCTTACAGTTCCGACCCATGGCAGAAATCAAAACAGACAGTTCGAAATTCTGAGACCAGTACCAAAAAGTTAAATCATAAATCGGGTTATGCCGCCCACGCAGGGGAAACCGACAGTTTAACAAAAGAGTGAAAGCTGGGAAACTGTAAAGCAGGAGCACCAAACCAGAATTGAACATCTTCATGCCGACAGTAACCAAAAACCAAGAACGTAAACTTGATTAGTCTTCATGAGAACGGGGAGGCTCTTCCTCAACAATGAGGCAGGAAAATTGGTAGGGATCGACATCTTCAGGAGGAGGGCCTTCCTTGCTTGCTGAGCCGCCTTCATTTGGAGCACTGGAGCCTTCTTGCAGAACCATATCAACATCAATACCAGGGTTAACACTCTGCTGGACATTCTTCTGAGAAGCACTGTGCTCTGCGTCCTCTTTAGACTCCGGTGCTGCTGCAGGAGTAGCAATGACGTGACCCAAGGGAACGTGACTCGAAGAAGCTTCCCGGAGATCGATGGTGACAGTGGCTAAGAGGGGGGTATTACTGAGAGTGCAGGGGAATTTCAGGCGAGCATGATGAGAGTGCGCTCTGGAGGAAAGGTGAAAATGCCCAGCCGGATTGGACTGATCACGACCCCTTCCACGACCCCTTCTGGAAACAGGAAAGTGAACAGGGCCAAAATTCGAAGAGTAGGACGATGAATCAGTAGAGGAGGGGGAGGACCTGCGCAGTACTTGCCCTCGGGATCTTCCTCTCCTGCAACGCATCCTCTGGCACAGTCGAGGCATGGTGAAAAGAGCAGAGGGAGCAAAAAGATCAGCAGAATGGTGGGAACAGGGGAGAGCCGAAAGAAAACTGGCTTGAGCTTGCAGTGAATAACTGGAAGGAGAGGAGGGCGAACAAACGTGATTGCAGGAAGAGCTCTTGGTGAAGTGGATACCCAGCATAGATATTACACAGCATCCAAAAGCACATTGCATTCCTGTGCTGGTGCGTGAATGATGCTCAGCAACAGCTACGGAGCAGCAAATGCGAAGGGAGTGAACACAAATGAGAACATTGTTAAGTGCCATGGCAGAAGAAAGAGCGGGTAAACAATGGGAGGTGGGCTTCATTAATTCTGCATTGAAGACCTGGACGGAAATAGTTAAGACCAGCAGCATGCGAAGTTGGGTGGCAGTGGTAGTAGACCATGCGCAATCACACCAGATCACCTGCGTACTAAATACCTCGATACCCACCCACATCTGGGAAAATGGAAATTGTCTTTATTTCTTAGTTGTTTTTATAATTTTTTTGCATAATTTTGTTGGAGCACTTTAATTTATTGTGATTTTTAACCTTATTTTTTTAAGTTGTAATTTACCTCACAATTTTTTATCAATGTTTTGAATTATAATTTTTTAATAATATAATATTTTCCTTTGTTTTATAAAATTTTTGTATAATTTTCTTAAGTAAAGATCTAACAAGGTAATTTTTAATTTTATTTTTAAATAGAAATTGTAATTTTCATTATCATTTGTTATCATAAGTTTTGAATTATAATATTTTTATATCGTAAAATTTTCTAAATTATTATAATTTATTATAATGGTAATAAATTAGAAATAATATGAATTAATTTTAATTTTAATAAAATATTTTTTTAAGAATTATTTTTCATACTATGAAATCTTATATGAAAATTGTAAAGTTTATTCATTTATTATAATCAACAAATTTTTATTAATATTTATTTTGACATTCATTGTCATGGCATTTCCGTGTCACAGTTTCGAATCATGGGTATTTGCAGGTGGCCCCATTCAGGCCCCTCAGGGTGGATTCATAGGTTAACATATCCCTCTGGCGTGGAAGTGATCACAGCATCCTTCTTAACCTAGTGAAATCCTTCTAAATTTAACTACGGTGGATGGAGGGTTAATGGCACACTTAATACTGGCAGATGTTGAGATTTAAGGCAGATTGCTGAGAGTTAATGGCTGTAGAATTTTTTGGCGGCTGGAGATTTAATGGGGCGCTGCAGATCGGCAGATCAGATTTTCAAGGGCTCGAGACTGAAGGTGAAGAGGACAGCAAGTATGGCATGGGTGGAATGGCATAGGCATGCCCATGAGTACTCTTAAGAGTATTAATGGGCCAATAGACTGGAAAATAAGGCTTGCCGATATTATGGGGCCTCTTGAAAGCGTATTTAGCGGGGGAGTTTTCAACATAGGCATCCAAATTCCTTGAGATTACCCCTTCAAGCCTCCCAAGGTTACTTTCCACGCAAAGGTTTATCATCCAAACATTATCTCTAATGCCAACATCTGCCTTGAAATTTTGAAATACAAATGGTCTCCTATGTTCACAATTTCCAAGAAATTGATGGCGTTATTCTCTCTTTTAAGTGTCCCAAACATTGAAAATCCTCTTGTCCCTGAAATTTCAAAGATTTACATAATGATAGACGTCGTTACAAGGACACAACGAAGACGTGGACTCAAAAATATGCGAGGAAGTGAATGCCAGTTTTCCATTTTATGCTTTTATTTTTTTTCTTTTGTAGTTGGGACTTGGGAAATTTCATCAGATGTGTTTTTTAAGCATCTTTTATTAATAAGTTAAAGTATTGGTTTATTGTATTATCACAAATTATAGTTTAATAATTTCTATGATAAATTGAGGGTTTGAGTATGTTTTATTGATAAATAAATATATTAAGTGAAAGTTAATTTATGTGATTGCGAATCTTGCTACATGTTTTTTTTAAATGTATATATGTGTAATATATATATTAATATAAACAATTAAATTAAATAGCTAGTAAAATGTTTCTTGTGATTTCTGATATATAATTGAAGTCTAGTTTACTGATTATGGAGTGTTGGTAAACCAACACCTATAATCTAGAGAGTTAAAGCCTAGATGTATTTTTTATATATGTATTTAGTTGTTTGATTCTAGGTGTCTTACTTGAGTAACATAACTATATATACTCTCCTAAAGGGATGATGAAATACTCATTGTACATTATGTTTTCATGTATAACCTTAGATTCAACTATCTTTGACTATAATGCCAAGTAGATTTATTAGTTTTAGAAAATAATACTTAGAGCAATATTGCAATTTTTGTTACCATTTCTCAAATCAAGCATGAATTAAAAAAATATATATTTGTATAAAAAATTAAAAAAATATAATATCATATTTCTTTAGTAGAAGTGATAGAAAAAGTACAATTTTTACATCCTCATGACATTTAGAGTGATATGTTGAAACAATTGGTCTCATATAGATGTTAAAAGAAACCTTAAGAAAAAACATTATTCAACTAAACTACCATTTGCACTAAAAACGAAAAAAAATTATTCAACTAAACTACCATTTACACTAAAAATGGAAAATGCTAGACATTATTGTTAAGGAAAAACAATGGTACATGAAGTCAGAAATGTTTCTTCTATCATGCTAGACATTATTGTTAAGGAAAAACAGTGGTGCATGAAGTAAGAAATGTTTCTTCTATAATCATAAGAATTATTGAAAAATAAAATAAAATGAGGATCATAAGATAACCTTCAATTATAATTTAGAAAAAAATAGATTTTCCTAATTACTCATTTTACAATTCTTCCTCATTTGATCTCTCATTATTTAGGATTTTAATGAGTGACCAATGAGCGCCAATTTCTATCTAGGACACCAAATGAAATTCTATTGAGCATGTTGGGCCATTTTGTTATTAATTTTCTTATAATAGAGATAAGTTTTGATATACATATTCCATGACATATGATTAATTAATTCAAGTATTCCATATAGACGTTTCAATTCATCTAACATTTCCCTTGTTGTCTCACAATGCCTTTATAAACATCTGGATTAGACAAAATTTCATGATGATTTCCTTGGCTTCAGTATTGAACTCATTCCTCTCTCCATATATCATAGACAACTAAATGTATTTACTGATTATCATCAAATAATCTTCCACTCTAATCTTCCAGAGCTCATAGTATAATCATTTTTTTTGCAAATTTATATTTAACATTCACTCTTGGAAACCATCGATACTAACATCGACAACCTATCATGTGGCAACAACATAAAATAAATACATAAACACATACACCGTTAGAAACATACACATGAACACTAATGTTTAACGTGGAAAACCTTCCAGGATAAAAACCACCTAATCTTGTTTGTTATTTGATGTAATAATAACACCTACTCTATTACATGAATTTTTTTGTGAGCCACCACTCATAGGAAGGACCAACTCCCTTTGATTGTTTGCTAGAACCAACTAGTAGGAAGCACCAACTCCCTCCTTTTATAAACACCCATTCAACTTACCAGAATCACCATGTGAAGCACCAATTTCATGGATTTTTTGTAAGCACCAACTTGAAACTCCTTGTATTTTTGAAGCACCAAATTCCAGGAGGAACCAACCCCCAACGCTTCCTCAAACACCCACTAATATGGAAGCACCAACTTCCTGTTTGTATCATACGGTAAAATTATGTGAGTGAAATTCACCCATAACAATGAATAAAAATGATTAACCAGTACTTTTTACCCCTTTGAGACAACTAACGACATTTTTAAATGATATCGTTGACGTTGACATGGTCAGTACAGTCATCACCTTTTAAATTCAAAATCTGGTTTTGACGTTGAAATTTGGCCTATCAGCTAAAATGAAAATTGATGATAATCTCGTTGTCAGTAAATTTCTTTGGCAGAACATATTGAATCACTAAAATGTTGATATACCTTCTATCAATAATTTCCCTTTTTATTACAACTAAAATTTTGATGCTGAAACTGTCAGCAGTTTTTGAAAATAAAACAAAAACAAAAATGACATTTATTGTGATAACATACAAACACGGGACTTGAGTGCCAGATGCAGCTCATAATCCTTAATACTCAAGTTCCTGCATAGGGTATGGAAACTATTCGTGAACTATATCATGTCTTGGTCCCTTCCCTGTCATGGTGTGGTCCATTTTATTTACTCATCTTCATAGCTCCCGACAGTGTGATATTGTTGCTTGATGACATCTCGAAAATAATTCCAAGATAGTGTGGATAGATATTGTGAGGGTTCCTCCTCGTCCCTCTACTCACAATAAGTTTCACACAAATCCTTGATGCAAGGGGTGGTTTTAAGGAGTGAAAAAGTAATATTTTCATTATCAGAAAAATTATGGAATGAAAATTAACCTTCTAGTAGATTTAACCATCTATCTAGGGCGTTTGCATCTATTTTTCCTTCAAATATAGGAATTTCAAAGTTAACTTGTACCTTAAATAGGGTAGTCCCTCTGAAGTTACTGTTGTATGAAGATGATTTTTCCATTGACACCCGCCAAAGGATTTTTGAAAAATTATCCATCATCTCATTCCTTTGTCGCTCGAGGGCCTCTTCGAGAAACATTTTGAAAGGATATCCTTCTCCCTCATTTTTATTTTCTTCATCCATGGGATACCATCGAGGTCAACGAGGCCATTCTTGCAAGGGTTTAACCAATTCAAGTTCCAACTCTTTATACCCACACCTCATTAGGAACATGCATTGAAAAATACAGAAAGCATATATTGCTTTGATATCAATGATCCAAATTTATGAAGGAATGAAGTGAAATAAAAATTTAAACAAGAAAATAGATATAAAATAAAATAGAAATTCAATTAATAAATAACAAGTGCTAGAAAATTCTTGCATACATAAGAGAAACAAATTAGCTCGGGTGATGGTAACTTATATCTGAGAAGATATGTGTCGACTACATGCCTTCCTAACTAAGTTAGAATGAGGTTCTTAGGCCTTTTCATTATCAAGGAACAATGGAAAACCCATTAAAATCTAGAAACCTAACTGTAGGAGATGAAGCACCAAAATCTTGTGGGCCCCATTGGGGTTAGTTAGAATGTCAGCTTCCTGGGTTTGTAACTTTGGCATACGGTCTTTGTTTGGTGCACAGGATAGCCGGTTAGAAAGGTTTACTCAAGGAAAAAAAAAATTGACTAAAATTTTTTACTATAGGCCATAAATTTACCTATTCCCCAAAAAAGCATTGTTTAGGGCCTCAAAACGGCTCCAGAAGTTCAAGACTCAAAAAACTGCCAAAAATAGAAAATTGTTGAAATAGGAAATTTCTTTTGAAATTAGGAAACGAAAAGGATACAACATTGGGGGTTAAATTGGAATAGGATACTGGACATCAATATCCACTTAGATCAGTGGTTCATTCCGCTCTACTAATCCCAATGACCAAAATAATATCCAACTTAGGAAGTATTTTAAAATAATAAAAGGGATGATTATCCCATTCCTGATGCTTTGATTTTTTTGGTCAGTGACATGAAACCTCAATTCTCCAATTTCTGGGTATTGGGTCACACCATACCTCAAATTTCAGTGTCTATAGATATAAAAAATAGGCTACTTCCCTGATTTTCCATTATTTCTATGTGATAACTAGTACGAGAGCCCAAAGTCCTAAATTTTTAGCCTCTGTATGCTAACCTAAAATAGAGGACATGTGCCTTGACACCCAACACACACATTTTTTAGAAAAGAATTGGGGCATGGCCCTGATACCATTATATACATGGGTTTCAATGTTGTGCAAGGGAAAATGTACTAGTCTCTACCATTTCTACTAAATTCGTGTAGACTAGTTAGACATGCTCAGAGGCATGTGTTTATTAATCCAACTAGGTGCAAGCATACAATTTTCGATAGAAGTAAAAAAAGAATTGTGTATCCTCTAGCAAACAATAAGTAAGGTTAACCAATAAGCTATCACATTCCTCAACCATAAAAGTCAAATGAACGAGCATAAATATGGACTTTATCACATAAACCATGATCACAACATTGGATAGCACAATCCAGTCATTTATCAAACCCATTTATCAAACTTATTAAACTCACGACAACACAACCTACCTGTAGGGTTCGACAATTTTCCCTTGGAGTCCATGTAACTTCCACATGACCTACTTCTCTGACAATCGAATATGGTTTAAATCTCTTTTTTATTTTTCTAGATGCCCAAAAATTCACTCCTTGGTAGACTCAAGTGTCATCACTTGTTAGCTCCCACCCTTGTATGTTTCACTTAACAAAATTTGGATATCTTTCCATTTCTATTTTATCTGATGGATCATTAGGCCACTGGACCATTAAGAAAACTAAGAAAAATCTCTAATGGCTCAAGGCTAGTTCAGTTAGAAAACCATTGGGCCATTAGACCACTAAGGGAACTAAGAAATTCTACAAAAACTTAAGAGTGATTCGCTTAGAGGACCAATAGGACACTAGTCCATTATGAGTACTAGTCAAGTTTATGATAGATTAAGACTACTCTAGTTAACATAACTTTGCACTTAAGTCACGTTTATGCTATCTCACAATCACGAATATTGTTAGATAATATTTATACTATCTTGGGAAAAGAACTCCAATCCCTAGATTTCAAACTCAATCCTTAAAACCAAAGGGACAAACCTCAAAATTCAACACTTCCTTATGCTTTTCAAGACTATTCTAAAGGTATGAAATTGACTCCAACAAGAAAGAAAAGTTGCACATAGACTTCTAAAGGATCAATAATGTTTAAAACTTGTCAAGACAACCCAATAAAATTTCCACAACTTGGAATCTTCTCATAAAAAGAACATAGATATGGCTAATAGAAAATCCACAACTTCACCCAATTGAGTGAAGTTATTCTCACTCCTTCAAGTTGCAAACTTAAAACTCCAAAGTTTAGAAATAGAGAGGCCAAAATTATGGCGTATTTAGAGGAAAAAAGGTACCCTAAGAAAATAAGAACCTTGAAGTCTTCACATCACCAAAGAAGGATACAAAAAAAAAGTTCCATTCCACAACTAGCTTTTTAGTGGCTAGGTATATTGACATAATACAAGAAGTGCCTTGGGATCAAATAAAATTATGCATCTTACTTCACCAAACCATACACCTCATCTTTAACAAAAGTAAAATAATTTAATAAATAAATTTTATTTAGATAGTTCTTCTCTAAAGGAAATAATAGTAGATAATAGCCAATAATCATACACAATTAACCATGACTTCAACGCCACATTACATACATACTCAATAATATGGCATGACAAATTTCATGAAAAACTAAACAAAAATATCATTTCATTAGCATATAAATTGGTACACCTATCTAATTTACTTAAGCATACTAGAAATTTAAGAAGGGAGAGACACTTTCCACCCAACCATAGGCTTAGCAAGAATATCCCTTTTCTTACAGTTTGCCACCCCGAAGCTATATTTGATACCTTAAGAGGAATACTTGGAGATTAATAAGCCTTCAATTCATGGTAGAGAACATGAAGGCCACTCTCCTTCATAGACAAGAATCAATTTTATACCTTTTAATTATTGAACCAATGCTAGCTAACACTCACTATAAGGTTGTCATGGGCTTACAAAGCACAAAGGAAGTCCTTTACTAATCCAATAGTTCCTCAGTTCTTCCATTCTCTTAATTCCTTATGTTCTTAGTTAAGAAAAAATATTCAATCAATTCTCTTGGCCCTTTGGTTGAGGCTAAAGGCTTTCATATTGACTTCCTTATCCAAATTTAGCTAAAATAACAATTCCACATAGAATTTTTTGTGACTTAAAAGGATTATGTCTCCTTTTTTTTGGAGTCATAGTATCAACATCCATTTTAGGTTTTTTTCTCTTCTCACAAGTTTCTCTAGTTCACTTGCACACACTTCTCTCTCACAAACACATAGAAATAGGCACCATCATTCTCTGCATAAATTTTCCTCTTGTACCACAAAAAATTGCTAATTATTGGGTCCCTCCTTAGGCCATGATTTCAACTCAAAGTTATATATAATGGGTATGTTTTCCATACTTATGGAGAAGTTCTATAAAACTCTCCATTCCCTCCCATAACTACTAGCAGTTGGATGGTTCAACTACGAGGTTAAAAATGTAAACATTTAATTTAGGGTATGATAGAAAACCTCCAAAATCTACCTTAGAACTTCCTTTAAATCATTGAGATCCATGTTGCTTTCTCTCTTCTTCATATTTAGCAGTATAGTATATAAAAAGGAATAATTACATAAAATGAAATATGCCAAAATATTTATGTTGGTCATTCTGTCATTATCACTATTAATTACATATTACAAAATTTGGGAGTTAAAAATGGGTGTTACAATCCCCTACCCTTTAAGGAACACTATCCTTGGTGTTCTATTACTCATGATGAGGACTCTTTGTAGTAAAAAAAAAGTGGGTATGCCATTTTCATGGCATCCTCCATATCCTAGGTTGCCTCATCCATTCCAAAGCGCTTCCATTACATCTTGAATTGCATAATGGATCATTTCCAAAGCCGAGTCTTGTTTCTATATTGAACAAAATTACACTTTGGATGGAATTATCCCTTTGGTTCCAATGAAACAACAATGAATCAGTTACATGGTTAGCATCATATACATATTTCTTAAGTAAGTAAGCATGGAAAATATTATGTGATTTCATCACAGGAAGTAAACCAAGTTTATAGGCGACTAGTCCCACTCATTCTTGGATTCCAAATGGTTGATAGTATATTGGGTCCATCTTTGTACAAGCCCCCGTTCTTAAGGAAATCCTCTTTGGTATGATTTTGAGGTACACATGCTATCCCACCTTGAACTCTTTACAAGTTCTATTTTGATTAGCATATATTTTTGTTGACCTTGGATTTCCTTCAAGGTCTGTGTAATTTTTACCACTTAGAATTCCATTTCTTTTAGCATATTTGGTCCAAGTATAATAATTCCTACTAGTTTACTCCAGTTGATTGGTATGTTACATTTTCTACCATGCAATGCCTCAAAAGGGATTATATTCAAGGACTCGTGGTGGAATTTTTATGGGCTACAATAATATAGTGGAATTCTTATGCTCCACTTTGATTGGTTGACTCTTCAAACATCTAATGATGTAATCTAAAATATTTTTCTTCATTGTACACCAATAATAAAAATGATTTGTAGCTATTATCATATTTTGATAGTTGATATGGAATAGATAACACCTCCTATGAATTTATCCATTATGAATATTTTCACATCTGTTTAGCCATGAATGTACAACCTTCCCTTGTTCATTAGTAGGTTTTCATGTATGAAATAATAATTAGAACACTTTAACTCGTTGGGCTCTTGCTCCAATATTACATAACATAATAATAATTTACATCTCCTTGTTGGGAATTTTTTATTGTCTTTTATATCTAGCTCACAATTTATCATTGATGTGTACTATATATTATTCATTCCCATATTGAGTGTTTCTGCTACTTGATCTTCCTTTATCTTTATGTGCTGAATTTGAGAGTCAAACTCATTAATGAAGGCCATCCATAGAGCTTGTATAGCATTCAAGTGAAGATAATCAAAAAAATATCTCAACTCACTATGATATGTTAAGAATAAAAAATATCTCCCTCACAAGTAATGCCTCCACATCTTCAAGGAATGTATAATTACTTCCAATTCCAATTCATTTGTTACATAACATTTCTCCTATTCATTTAGCTTCCTAGATTCATAAATAATTATGTTCCTTCTTGCATAATAAATACTTCCATTACTTCTTTGTAATAATTTGTACACATTATGAAGTCCCTATTTGGATATTAAATCCTAATGATAGATGCATTCGAAGGTACTTAAATTGTTTAAAACTTATTGTACACTCTAGTGTTCAATTAATTTTTACTCCTTTATTATGTGGTGAAGTATTTAGATGAGTGATATTAAAAAACCATTGGATAAATATTCTATAGTATCTATCCAAACCCATAAATGACCTTACCTTAGTCACATTTAGAGGTGTTGGCCAGTCCATGATCACTTTAGTCTTTTATGTGTCCATCACAATGCCTTCCTTGAGATTACATGCCTTAAATAGTATACCTACTTATTAAAAAAGTCACAGTTGCTGAATTTTGCATATAACTAATGCTCCCTCAACACATTTTACACTTTCTTGAGGTGTTCCTCATGTTCTTCATTGCTCTTGAAATACACCGCAATATCTGCTAGGAAAAGTATATGTTTATATTTCCAATATTTAATTATCGAACCAGGATCATAATATTTGGATATGAAAGAAAATTATATGTGATATTAAAGCCCTAATGTATCCTAATATAATATTACTAACTAATTTTGAAAATTAACAATTAAATGACATGTTCATGAGAGTAAAGATAAACATACTAAAACTAAATAATGTATGCAAATCCTTATCTCAAATCCCCTAGCACAACCCTATAATGCAATATTTCACACTTAAAATATAGTGTTCGTGCACTCAATAGCAAACTGGATTTGAAGTAAAAGGGATTCTAGTTCTAGTGGTTAGTATTTTGAAATCAAATACTAAAATTAAAGACAAATCATTATAACGGAAAACAATGTAAAGGCATGGAAATCAACCTATGTTATCTAAACATAAAGGACTTGACTAACTAATAAAAAAAAGATGGTGGAACATTACCTAGGGTTGAGGGGCCCTTCCCAATCTTACTGATGCTACCAAATATGTTTAGATTAGTTTTTAGTAATGAACCAAATTTTAAGAATAAACAACATCTATTAATGAAAGATCAACACTTTTACAAGAAGGAAAGACACAAGCTTGCTGCCACAATGAATCTCCTATTAGATACCTATTCCAAGCCTACTATGAGATTGAATGATAAAAAACTCCCAAATTTATTCTGAGCTTGAATACTTTTACCGAAAGAGCAATGGGGTGGATCAAAACTAATCCCCCAATTTCATATTTTCCTAACTATGAGATACATTCAAGATAACAAAAGGATAATACTCAAGACAAATTGGATCTCTTGCTTCCAAAAACTACAAATACATATTGAAAAATACTTTCTATTATTCAAGGTAGCTAATATTTGTTTCCCCTTACTATCTTGACCATTTATCTACTATTTTCCTCAAATATGGGAAGTCTTCACGAATCTGGGAAAATTTTTGCATTTTGGGTAGATTGGCATTAAACAACCAAGCATATCTTTCAAATCATGTCGCATTTTGGAAAACGATCTAAGCGATAACCAATTTGACGTATTGGGAATAAAACCCATGTTATGGAATTTTGTTTTGGAAGGGATCAAATGTCCCAACCACATTGGGTAATAGAGTTGAATTGCTGGTATAGGAACTAGACTAAACAATTCATCATTAGAAAAATCAACTTAAAAATCAATTAAATCATTAGAAACTCAAAATTTAATGAAAATAAGCAACTTTTACCTCAATATGTGTGTCAAAAGGGTTTTAGGTTCAAAGGGTAAGAATGTGTAATACATGGGAAATATATCCTTATGAACATAGGTTGTGGTGACATAAAGGTTAAATAAGGCATTGAAAAAGGCGACAAAATGGAATCCCAACAACATCATCGATGAACACTGGAAAAAACATGTCTAAATACTTGCAGAGAATGATGTTCATCAATAACATAAATATAGCTAGTGCACTGGTAAGTCCAAATGGAACCACTACAAAGTCATAATGGTTGCACTAGGCCCTAAAGGAAGAACCACTACAAAGTCATAATGGTTTCACTAGGCTCTAAAGGAATTATTGTGAATGTTCGCGTACTTTTTATAGATTTTATGATAAATAGACCTCAAGTTAATCTTGGGAAAAATTAGAAAACCTATTAGTTGATAAAATAGACCATAGATCCTTTGTAAGGGATATTTATTTTCTATGTTCATCTTATTTGGTTTCCTGTAATTAATGCATATTCTAAGGTTACTATCCTTCTTTTTCACAAATTGGGTTGGTACCCCAATGGGGATATCATCTCTTTTAGTTGCCTTTTTAATTCCACAATTACATACATGCTCATACTATGGGTGTTTTAGACATAGGAACCACTCTAGGCACAAGTTCTATCGATAAGTCTATGTCTCTCTTAGGTGGTAGTCTGGATCTTTCCTTAGGAAATACATCTATGTACTCCAACAATGGATAATCCTCAATTTTCACCTTTCTATCCTCAACAAATTTTAGAACATGAATAACATATAGTTAACATTTTTTTTATAGTATTTCTTAAGCTACAATGTTGAAATTTTCCTAACTGATATTGAATTTTGATTTCCTTGTAAAATTCTTCGATTTCTCTTTCCATCTTTGCATTCTAATTTTTTTTTAAAATATTTACATTTTTCCTTGTGTTCTTCCAATTAATCCATACCAATTATAAATTCATATGAACCTAGTGGAAACACATTTAAGGTGGCTTAAGTGTGTATTCAACTCATTTGAAATGAGCACTCTTCAATTACTTTACATCCTATATCTAGCTACACCAACCAATTATTGGCATGCTTTTATTTTGTTTTATTTTCTGAAAACACAAGCTTCAAAAACTTATGGAGAGATATAAATGAGGTTAGGACTAGGTTCAATCAAAATTAAAAAGAAAAAAAAAACATTTTCCAATTATACCTTCCATCTCCACCACTAAAGCTTGGTGTTTTGCTTGTTAGTTTTACACCACTACCTAAATAATGTGTACTCTTTGAGGAACATCATTCATAGTTGCTACCTCTTGTACAATGAAAATTCCCCTATCATTGTGTTTCTTGTAAGGGTAATCACATATCAGGTGTTCATCCCCACACCTCTAACACTTCAATGCATTTTTCTCTCTTCTACCTCATCCTTTGCTTGCCTAATTGTCTTATCCCCAATTTTAGTAAGATAGTTTGACTGGTATTCACTCCTTTCTAGAACATTGAACTTTGACACTTTTTCTAAACCACTTATAACATTATTATTTGGATCATTTCTTCTTGTATCCAACTTTCTCTTTCTTCTTCCATGTTGTCTAGGATTCCAGCTTGTGCTTTAACTGGTCAAAATAGTATTTGACCTTCCTAATGGTTTCATCAAGTGTTCTAGTTGGTTCATTGAACTTAATACGGTCTTGTCAATCTTGTCACAGTCCACTAAGAAAGAGTTGTATCTTCACTTTATTGTATTTGATATATTTCACATACCTTAAAAACTATATGAATCTATTTGAATAAGAATCCATAATTATTTACCCAAATATATGCTCATGAAACTATCTATTTTTTTCATCATAGTACCTTTCTAATAAGTAGTTTTCCCTAAGATATATTTCAAATTTTCTCCATGTTAGCTTATTTTCCCGAATTCCCTTGACATTACTGGTATCTTATAACCATATGATGGGCCTCTAAATTAGAAATAAAATAAGGCCCATCTAACCTTTCTTACACCCATCTACCTTCCTTATGCACATGAATATATATATTAAATCTCTCCTTCTGCACTTAATAATGTTTTCTTATGCTTCAATATTTTCTTAGGAAGGTTTAAAGGTAATTGAATATTTGTGCCTAATATTGGTTATTTTTGTATAATATTGTGAAAATATCTGGTAGATTATGCAGATTTGGAGAAGGAGATGATTTAGGGACTTGCTCCTTGCCACTGGAAGATCAAGATTGGAGAATAAATGAGCAAAAATATCAGGAAATTAGTGAGAAATATTGGAGAGATTCAAAGGGGTTGTCCACCCTCCTTAACTCTCAAAGGAAACCAAAGGATCCTCATGAGATACCCTCCATAAATTTGAATTCCAGAGGTAGCCAAGTGACTTAAGAACAAGTGTACTCAAGCCATATTTCACTTGGAGTCAAGTGGACTCATTACCTATTTTTTAGGGAGCTATTGGTCGCTGCCCTTGAGGATAAATAAAGCTAATAAAGAACTAATAAGGGTTGATTATATTCCATTCCAGTCTGGCCATTCGATTCTAGTCCATTCCATTCCATCCCATGCCATCCATTTTCCATTCTATTAGGCTTTTGATGTTTAAGACCTTTGAGATGCAATAAGATTTCATTTTAATGCAATGAGTATTCAGATTAATTTTTGTTGATCTAGTTCCAGAGAGTTGCGCTCGTGTATTAGGGCCCAATCCACGTGCCTCAACTTCTCTTCCTATTACCATTCTTTCCTTTCTGTCATTTAGCTAGTTTGTTTCTATCAATTAGTTATTTTTTGTTAATGTCATTTAGTTAATATTGCTTCTGATAGTTTCAAGTTGTTGTTTCGAATTGCTATTGTATGTTTTCATTTTCTTAATAAAATGGAGGAAAAAATTCTAAAAGCTGTGGATTTAGACTTCCCTTCTCATCTCTGTCAATAGAGCTCGAGGGGGCTAGGCTTTCCCAAAGGCCAAAAAAATTGATTTTTGTTCACTGTTTTTATCACATATTATTTTTTGTTTTCCCATGCATGAATCTGAAGGTTTGTTTGCAGGAAGTAGTATTAAAGTTCTCGATAAGTTCAACCTCTCCTTCCTGCTTCATTTTCCATCTCTACTGTTACGCTTCTATCCCCTTTTATTATCACTTATTTGTAACTGCCGTGGCCTTTTTATTCCCAAAAACACTTCAAAATGACTAAGTCTGCCTTCTATTCCTTTGTTTTCACGTTTTGCGGCTATCGTAGCCATTTTAATGCAAAATGGTTGACAAACCATCAAAGTTTGACCTCCGTCCTTTTCTTGTCGGTTCTCCCACTACTGTACATCACAATTGCACTTCACAACATTTACCCTTTTCTTTCAAGACTTACCGCTCTGATCCATCAATTGCGATATTGCAATATTACCGCCACGTCATTTGTCGCATTTCACACTTCACACAGTTTAATTATTTTTTGTTAACACTTACCGCTTCCAGCATCCGATTGTGATATTGCGATATCGCATATTGCACTTTGCAATATTTACCACATCGTAAATTGCAATGTTTACCCCGTTGCACTTCGCTCTTCGCAGATTTTACCTTTTCGCAAATCACACTTCACTCCCGCTCCCGAACTGTAATCTCGCTTCTCCGCCATCGCACTTTTCAAAAAACTCCACTCCAAAGCCATTTTTGCATTATAATAAGGTTCTATAAGGTTTAACCCTGCTCTTTCCACTTCTAAGCCTTGTTTCATGCATTAAGCCCTCCATTAGCCTCTTTATCCATTTTTCCTCCAAACTGCAAGCACACTTCTTCAAATTAGAATTAAGTCATGAATAATTGCATAGATAGGAGCATGATAGATAGAGTACGGTGTGTTTAGATGATTGGCCAAGTTAAGTGTCGCCTAAATTATTTTCCTTTTTGCAATTTAAATTAGTTTCATTTCTTCCATTTCCTTTCTGCAAATTGAATTAGTTTCATTTCTGTCATTTCCTTTCTACAATTTATTTTAGTTTCATTGAAGTGTGATAGACTTCACTAAGAACCCCTAGAAGTAGCACCCTTTCGTAGAGCAGAAGAGGATGACACGAATAGAATGCATCTGTTGTGTATATATCACTGTCACCTCCAAGTTTGTATGAACCCTGGGTTGATAAAGTAAAGTAGGGAAACCTTTGGGAGTTGCAACGCTCTTGGTGCAATACCAGGGCTCACCACTTTTTGGCGTGTTTTTGGGGAGGTGTCTATTAGATGCTTTGATTTTGTTTTTTAGCATTATTTTATTCTTTCCTTTATTTTCATGCTATTTGAGAAATATTAAAAAGAATTCAAAAATATTTGAATTTCATGCCTCATAGGAGTAGGGATACTCAGTTTTTTTTTTTTTTTTAAATACTTCTCCCATACCAACCCCCCCACTTGACCACGTGGTGTAGTAAGAACCACATCAACATACACTTTTGAAGGTAGAAGAGATGGATGGATATGATGACAATGAATAATACCTTATTGAGTTTCCTAATCAAGATATGGACATCAGTGTACACATGAAGAAAATCCCTCCATCTGTCCTTCCCAACTTTCATGGTATCAGGATAGACGATTAAGAAACATTTCTCTTTGAATTTGAGATACTTTGTAGGTATTATGGCTACTTATCACACACTAAAAAACTAATATTGTTTCCTACAACATTGAAGGATAGAGCTCTTAAATGGTTCATGAGTCTAGGTACTAATTCAATAAGATCATGGAATGATATGCAAAATATATTTCTAGAAAAATACAAACATCGTGATCTTAGAGTAGAAATTTTTAGAATGAACCAAGAAGAAGATGAGAGCCTTGAGGATCTAATAGAGAGGTTCATGTATAATGTTAAGAGGGAAAAATTGCAACATTTAGGATTTGACACACTAAAAACCCTCTTACTTAGAACAATTAGGGATGAGTGGATTGATCTCCTTAATCTCATGAGTAAAGGAGATGTATATGAATTTTCATTTGAAAAAATTTGTGAAACATGCAAGCGCATATCAAGAGGAAGGGAAAGAGTAAGTAAGTCAACATCAACATTGGTAAGGCAAGATGAACTTGGAAATTTTCTTGACAACTTTAAAACAAAAATTCTTAGCAATCTAAGTGAACAAGTAGAAATGTTAAGAATTCAAAATGAGAAAAAATAAGAGGTTGATATTTTTGTTATCCATGCATAATCATATGCTACTAAATGTTGTTCATCATTCCCCAGGTTTAAATAAATTTATCAGGAAGACAATGGAGCAAGGAAATCACAAAAGAAGCTTTGTTATGTATCTCCCAAGAGACCCTGGCAGCCTAGTCAACTTGATACGATGGAAGGACTTCAAGCTTATTCACATCCATGTTAAACTAATTGGGACACACTCCCTCCTTGGAAACCTTGTCCATCTCAACCCAAAAACCAATCTTGGAAACATGATTGGCAAGGTCCTTATTGGGAAATCCTCAACATCCTCAATATTTCCCTTAATATCCTCCATACCCGACTCCATGCTATCCATACCTTCCACCTCCAACACAACCAAAACCTCAACCACATCCATCTCATATATCCACCCCCACTCAACTACCTGTACCACTATTTCCAAATCCATACAATGAAGTATCTCAGCTCACTCACAATGTTGAGGTACAAGATTACCAAACATATCCTCTTGAGCTAAATGGTCTGCATATTAGTTCAAGAAAGGTATTGCAAAGAAGATATTTTATTAATGTCATTGAAGGACAATATCAAGAAGAAGAAGATCCAAATGAGGAGATCAAAATATCGAGGGCTACACTTGATAAAGAGCAGAAATCATAATCAGATGTTGAGAAATTTATCTCATGTTTACCAGCATTCTATCCATGTGTTCAAGAGAACAATCAACAAAAAGAGGAAGATTTGACTGCCGTAATAGAAGAGGACATCCAAGGTGATCCAACTCAGCAAGTGAACCAGGGGCATCACAATTATATTGACATATGGTTCCAAACAATCATTAAATTGCATAAACACACTCTTCTGCAACAATAATTGATACAATCTCAGTAAAAAAAATCATCTCTCATATTCAAGTACATGTGAAACAATGAATTCCAAGTGTGCACATGATTTTATTTATCATATTGATGTGTACATGGCTCCATTGGAAGTATTCCTATACTTGAAAAAGGTTTTGTTTTTTTCAAGTAGAGTAGGAAAGTGAAAAAGAAAAAATAAAAAGAAAAAAAGTGAAAGAATAAACTCTCAGGTGAAAACCTCTTTTGAGGCATATAATATTGGCCCACTGATTGAAAACCTCCATGAGGCGGTCATTGGGTTGGGAAAAAAAAAGAGAAAAATAAAATATCCTAGGTGAAAACCTCCTTTGAGGTGCCTAGGTGGACCTACTAGTGGAAAACATCAAAGAGGCAGCTAGTAGGCTTTAAAAAAAGAAAAAAATTTCATTTATCCATATATCTCTCTCTAATGAATGTAGGTGCTCTCCAACCTTTGCAAGCTGGAAAACAGAAATTTGGTACAAAAAGAAAGTTCGGTTAACACCCTAGTTAAAGGTAGTAAAACTTGGACTTCCTCCTCCTATGATCAAAAGCTCTAGAAGGACCTCAAGCAGATTATCACATGCAACTTCAGAACCACCGAAGACAGCTTTAACAACCATATCAGCAGCTTCAATATCACCTGCAAAAAAAAAAATCAATGGTAAAGCTCAAGTATGCAATCATCTAACCATTTCTTCGAATCTATTTTAGCTTAATAAAAAATTAAAAAGTGTGACAAGGAAAGTTTTTTTATATAGCCAAAATCAATAGCGGAGCAACCTCAGCCTTATCTAGCAACTAGCCTCACTTTTTCCACCAAGAAAAGGAACAAGACAAAAGTAAAAAGGACTTGATAAAGTGGGTAGTAAGAAATTCATTGTAATAGAAGACAAGGAGTGCCAAGGGATAACCAAGGGTGAACTCAGTTCACAGAAAAAAGAACTGTGAGTTTACTTTGCATGCAATAAAAAGAGAGAGAGAGAGAGAAAAAAAGGAAAAAAAAATCAAATAAAAGGTGGATCCACCACCTCTTGGCATTCAAAACAGATTTTCTTAAGGCATATGAGGACCTCCATGAAGCACCTACAAGAAGAAATGAAAGAATAATAGCAAGAATATTAGCAGGAGGAGCAACGCATGGGCCAATAAACAGAAATTGAAATAAGCCAGCATGCAGGAAAAACCATAAGGCAGGGAGGATGAATAGGTTGTTGAGAGGATGAGAAACCATTTCAGTAGGGGGGTGATTATGGGCCTCTAATTAGACATAAAATAAGGCCCACCTAACCTTTCTTAAGCCCATCTACCTTCCTTGGGCACATGAATATATCTATTAAATCTCTCATCCTGCACTTAATAATGTTCTCTTATGCTTCAATATTTTCTTAGGAAGGTTTAAAGGTAATTGCATATTTGTGCCTAATATTGGTTATTTTTGTATAATATTGTGAGAATATTTGGCAGAATATGCAGATTTGGAGAAGGAGATGATTTAGGGACTTGCTCCCTGCCACTGGAAGATCAATATTGTAGAATAAATGAGCACAATATTAGGAAGTTAGGGATAAATCTTGGAGAGATTCAAGGGAGTTTTCCACCCTCCTTAACTCTCAAAGGCAACCAAAGGATCCTCATTCTATCCCCTCCAGCAATTCAAATTCCAGAGGAAGCCAAGCAACTCAAGACCAAGTGCACTCAAGCTATACTTCACTTGGAGTCAAGTGGACTCATTACCTATTTTTTAGGGAGTTGTTGGTAGCTGCCCTTGAGGATAAATAAACCTAATCAAGAGCTAATTAGGGTCGATTCTATTCCATTCCAGTCCGTCCATTCGATACATTCCATTCCATTTTCATTCAATTCCATCCCATGCCATCCATTTTCCATTCTATTAGGATTTTGTTGTTTAAGACCTTCAAGATGTAATAAGATTTAATTTTAATGCAATGAGTATTCAGATGAATTTTCATTGATCTAGCTCCAGAGAGTTGGGCTCGTTGATTAGGGCCCAATCCATGTGCCTCAGCTTCTATGCCTATTATCATTCTTTCCTTTCTATCATTTAGCTAGTTTTTTTTTGTCCATTAGTTATTTTTTGTTTCTGTCATTTAGTTAATCTTTCTTTTGATAGTTTCAAGTTGTTGTTTCGAATTGTTGCTGTAGGTTTTCATTTGCTTAATATAATGGAGGATAAAACTCTAAAAGCTATGGATCTAGACTTCCCTTATCATCTCTTTCAATAGAGCTTGAGGGGGGTAGGCTTTCCCACAGGGCAATTTTTTTATTTTTTCTCACTATTTTTATCACACATTCTTTTTTGATTTCCCGTGCATGAATCCATAGGTTTGTTTGTAGGAAGCAGTATTAAAATTTCAGAGAATTTCACCCTCGCCTTCCTGCTTCATTTTCCATATCTGTTGTTACGCTTCTATCCCATTCTATTTTCACTTATTTGCAGCTGTGACACCATTTTTATTCCCAAAAACACTTCAAAATGACTAAGTCTTCCTTCTATTCCTTCGTTTTCACGTTCTGCGGCTATCGCAGCCATTTTAATGCAAAATGGTTGAAAAAGCATCAAAGTTTGACCTTTTCCCTTTTCTTCTCGGCTCTCCTGCTACCTTACATCGCAATCGCACTTCACAACATTTACCCTTTTATTTTAAGAGTTACTGCTCCGATCTACCGATTGTGATATTGCGATCGCACTCCATTGCCGGTCACACCGCCTTGTCACCTGTCTCATTTCGCACTTCACACTATTTAATTGGTTTTCGTTAACACTCGTTGTTTCCAACAGCTGATTGCGATATTGCGATATCACGTATCGCACTTCCCGACATTTATCACATTGAAAATCGCAATGTTTACCACGTCGCACTTCACATGGTGTATATTTTACCGTTTTTCAAATCACACTTCGCTCCCACTCTTGAATTGTACTCCCGCTTCTCCGCCATCTCACTTTTCAAAAAATTCCACTCCAAAGCCATTTTTACGCTATAATAAGGTTTTATATAGTTTAACCCCGCTCTTTCCACTTCTAAGTCTTCTTTCATGCATTAAGCCCTCCATTAGCCTCTTTAGCCCCTTTCCCTCCAAACTGCAAGCACACTTCTTCAAATTAGAATTAGGTCATGAGTAACTACATAGATAGGAGAATGATAGATAGAGTAGGGTGTGTTTAGCCAATTGGCCAAGTTAAGTGTGGTCTAAATTAGTTTCCTTTTTGAAATTTAAATTAGTTTCATTTCTACCATTTCCTTTCTGCAAATTGAATTAGTTTCATTTTTGTCATTTCCTTTTTGCAATTTATTTTAGTTTCACTGAAAGTGACAGGCTTCACTAAGAACCCCTAGAAGTAACACCCTTTCGTAGAGCGGAAGAGGATGACATGAAAAGAGTGAATCTATTGTGTTTATAGAATTGTCACATCCAAGTTTGTACAAACCCCAGGTTGATAAAGTAAAGTAGGGTAGCCCCAGGGAGTTGCAACACTCTTGGTGCAATACTAGGGCTCACCACCATATATCAACCTTTCCCTTAAATTTGAATATGGCCACTCTAGTTTTCATGTTTTTAGAGTATTTGTGTAGCCTAAAATACCTCTTTAGGCCCATTAGGCATGCTTTAGCTTCCTCATTTTTCCTAATATCACCATCAAAAGTAGGAGGTTTTTCATTTATGAATTCCTTAGGAAGAGGATTCTTATCCACATCATGATGTTATGCCATCACTTATCAATGCGGCTCAAACCCATACTCATCTAGATATTTGGATTTTTAATTTTTTGAATTCATCCAAATTTGAATCCAAGAGAACCCAAAAAGTCCTAATTTACAAAACTACAAATTTTCAGGTTTCTAGATTCCACATCACTTGACACAAAATGTGACATGTTCACTAATTTTCAACTCATCTATACCACCATGCCACATTGACATACCACTTCACTGAAAACCTACCCTACTTCACACATCAACATGCTACATCAATATTTTCCTACATGTAGGGTCTAATAGTGATCCCTTAGACTCCACATAACTTCCATGTTTCCCACTACTTTAGCATTTGAATCCATATTTAAGAAAAAAATCCCTCTTTTTAATATTACTGCATGCTTGAACTTCCACTCCCTGATAAATTCCATTTTTTTCACTTGATAGATTCCATGCCCATTTTCTACACTTAACAAAATCTATATCTCTTCCCTTTTTCAGTCCAATAAGAAAATTTCAAGGCCACTAGGAAAACTATGAAAAGTATCCACCAACCTAAGGTCATTCTAGCTAGTGGACCACTAGACCATCGGGGCAGCTAAGAAATTCTATGAAAACTTAAGACTGGTCTTGTTAGTGGACCATTAGACCACTAGGTCACTAGGAGAACTACATAAAATATTGATAGTTAAGGTTGGTTTGGTTAGTCGACCTCTATGTTAACCCATAATCACAACTCCTATCGAACCATATAATCAAGGGCTAGGGAGAATCACCCCAATCCCCAAATTTCAAGCTTAATTCCAAAAAACCAAAGAAAAAATCCCTAAAGATCAAAACTTCTTATAAGATTTTCGAGCATGTTCCAAAGGTTTGGAATCAACTCTGACGAGGAAGAAAATTTTCCCACAAACTTTTTGAAGGATTATAAATATTCAACAACCTATAAAAACAATCTAATAACAATTCCACAACTAAGTATCTTCTCAAAAAAGGAACATAGAGATGGATAATAGAAAAATCCACAACTTCACCCAATTGAGTGAAGTTATTCTCACTGCGTTGGGCTACAAACTTCAAACTTCAAACTACAAAACTTACAAATAGAGAGGTGAACAATCTGGCTTTTGTCTTGAGAAAAAAAGGTCCAATAAGTAGAGAAGAACCATTAAATATTCCAATCAAATTATGCATATTGCTTCACTAAATCATATGTCTCATATTTAACACAAGTAACATACTTTAAGGCATGCCTTCTATTTATAGCTTTCTTTTCTAAAATAAATAAAAAGAGATAAATAACCTGTTATTGTACATGATAAACCATTAATTTGACTAATAATCACACACATAATCATCAATCTAGCATGAAAACATTCATGAAACAATATAAAAAAATTTCATTTCATTAATAAAGAAATATATACACTTATCTTATTTACTTAATTTTGCTAGAAACTAAAGAAGAGAGAGCCGCTTTCCACCTAACCATACAATCAACTACACTACATTTTTTCTTACAACTAGCAACCCACAAACCAAATTCAATACCTTAAGAGTAAGACTCACTTAAGGCTTACCAAGATTCAATTAGGGGTAGATAACATGAAGGCCACTCTTCTTCACATACATGAATCAATATACTACCTTTCAACTATTGAAACAAGCCTAGTTAACACTCACAATATGGAAAACATGGTCTTGCATAGGACAAAGGGAGTCCTTCATTGATCTAGTAGTTTCTCAATACTTTCCTTTTATCAATGCCATATGTGTTTAGTTAAGATAAATCATTCAATCAATTTTCCTAACTCTCTAGCTCAGACTGAAGGATTCCACACTGATTTCCTTATTCAAAGCAGTTAAATCTACAATTCCACATAGGATTGTTGTGACTCAAAAATTTTCAATCTCCTTTTGTATATTTTAGATTTATGTGGTGAAAGTTGTGAGTTTCTGGATTCGGAATCTTCACAGTGAACATTTTTTATAGTCACAATCCTATCACCTATGTGGTTTTTGTTCTATTCTCACAGGTTTCTCTAGTTCACTTGCACACACTTCTCTATCTCTCTCAAACACAACAACATACACCATTTCCCTCTACAGACCAATGTTTCTTGCACCATGTACATTGCCCAAGATGAGGATTCCGGAGTCCCTCCTTAGGCTGCATGGTCTACTCAGAAGTCTCTAGAATGGGAATGTAGCCCATAACTCTGGAGTAGTTTAGTACCACTCCCCATTCCTTCCCATAATTGTTGGTAGATGGGTAGTTCAAATACTAAGTCATAAATATAAACACTTAATTTAGGATAAAATAATAAACTTCATAGATCCCCCTTAAAGCTTCCCCTCAGGCATCAAGATTCATGTTGGTTGCTCTCTTCTTCAATTTTAGCAGTATATTAAATAAAAATTCACATTTACATCAAATGAAATCTGTCAAAATATTTATGCTAGCCATTCTAACATTATTTTTCTTTTTTAAAAATTACAAAACTTTGGGGTTAAAAAGGTATGTTACAATTAAAAAATATTTTGTAAATGTTTATTTGTAGATCAGTTATTGAATTGTATTTTAGTGAATATGGACTAATCCTTTTTGTTGAATTATAATTCCCCGTGTCATAGTTCAGAGGATAATTTTGTGAGGTTTTTTCAATTATTCTTGTTCTTTCCCAATCATTAAATCCCATTGAAATTGGGTACTAAGACACATAATCTAGAGGAATCAACTATCCCAAATAGGGGAGAGCTTAATTAGGCCTTTCTTTTGGGTTGAGTCCCTTGAACCACTTGGTGGTGTATTTTTGTCCATGAAAACCTCTTTCTTATCTTCCCTCTCCTCGTCTCTCTGCCATTTTCCCCTTTATCCTTGTTTCCTTGATATTTTCATGGAATACCCAATGCTACCTTTTCACATATGAAAGAGTTAAATTAGACTAAAATATTGTGGGAAAAATTGTATTATATATATATATATATATATATATATATATATATATATATATATATATATATATATATATATATATATATATATATATATATATGGATTGTATTATTTCTCTATGCTACATTTTAGCTATTACATTTATGTTTTAATTGTTTTTCACTAATTCTTTAAATTTTATTATGCACTTATATTGTTAGAGATATGATTTCAACTAGATATGAATCTAGAAATTGTGTTGATGATCACGGGAATAAGGACCAAAAAAAAAACAAGAAAAGAAAAACATGTAGTTGTAGACTTTGATGACAAAATAAAAACAATAATCACCTAGATTAAATATTGTTATTCATAAACACTGAATCATTATGAATGGAAAGAATTCAAATGCTAGCCTAATTAATCATTTTCTACAACTAGATGTCATATTTATCTTGTTAAATGGGATTCTTCTTTTGTGCTCACATTAAGAGATAAATCATATTTGTAACTCAGGAAATATAAGTTTTGGTTCTCCCTTGGGAAAAGGTGGGAGGATTATTGATTTTTTCCTTTTATCAACCACGTTAAGGAATCTTGGCATACATGTCTCAGGCTTTCCTGTTGGGTGTGGAGCCTGATTATCTTGTTTATTTTGTATCACAACATTGGGACCTTGTACCTTAATGGGGTGGCAATGCCACTTGAAATTAAACGCTACCTCAGGGGTCTAGGAGGGGGGGGTGTGGTTGCGACTTTATGGAGCCCCCCCTGGTAGGGGGTTTCGAGGGCAGCACGCCTGAAGCTAAAAATAGATGTAAAATTTCCTTGTAAAAGTGTAGTAATTTCTAGTCAATCTGGGCCATTCATTAAGCGGATGATCTGACGGTATAAGTTATGTTTAGTTTATGGCTTCTTTCCCTAGAAGGCAACCCCTCGCTTATATGAGGGTATTGTATTGTGGCTGTGTATTGTATGCGTATTCTCAGAGTGAGAAACAGATAGGGAGACTGTGAAAGAGAACAGAGGATATTAAAATGGATCTGCTGTAGGTTGTGTCTCTTCATTTTTCTGGATAATAAAAAGGAAGGACTGGCTGTTCGGGGTGGACGTAGCCCAAACTGGGTGAACCACGTATATCTGTGTCTCTCTGGTTTTATGTGTTTTGTGTGCTTGTGTTTTCCACATATTTTATGTGTTTCATTGCTCTGTAATATATAATTTTCTAACCTTTAGAATCACTCTATAGCCAATGCCGACTCCACATTGGCCACACATCAACTATAAACGTTTCAGGTGGCCGGCAATAGAATTCCACACACTATTTTTACACTGATAGACATGTCGCTTTATTCTCCCACTTTGCTCTCCTATTTAATGCCTCCTCTCCTCTCCTCTTTTTCATTGATCTAATGCATACTTCCCTCTCTCTATCTATTTGTGTCTCCCTAAATTCCTCAAAGAAATTTTTGCAATTGAAGTGAATTTCGATATTTCATTGTGTGATTATTTAAAAAAATAGGAAGTGAAGAAAGATGAAAATTATTACGCCTCTGTCGACGATTGAATCTGTAGTTGCAACCATTGGAGCTTTCAAAGCATTCAAGTCCCATCGTCCTCCATCAACAAAAACAACACCAGATGTGCATGCCCATCATGTAACTATATATTACTTTCAACTAGTGGTGTTTAACTATGATTTTTTGAAAAAAATTACAGTTTTTTTTTAATCTAATTTGTCTACAAAATTGATTGAAATTACAAGTTTTATAAGTTATCCCCTAAGATTTTTCAGGCCCTGCATTCATATATAGAGATATATAGTGAAAAAACGAGCTTAAACAATACAAATCAATATTTGGTCACAATTTTTTTTTCCAGATTCCAACCCAACATTCTAAGAAATAACATTTAAAAACACAACTCTTGTTCTCAATATTATTCTCTTTAAACATTTTTTTTATATGGGAAGGGTTGTTATGAACATAGTTGGAAATAGATTTTCTATCCATGGTGTTTTGGTTTTATAACTCCATTTAGAAATGTAGTCTTCACATCCATCTAATGTATCTGCCAACCCATCTGCGCTAAGAGTGCAAGGATAGATATAATCGGTGAGTACCGTGCAAAATTCTCCTCATAGTCAATCCCCTTGACCTATGAGAATCCCTGGGCTACAAATCTAGCCTTGTAATTCTCCACACTCCCATATGGGTCCTACTTCACCTTATAGACCCATCTAGTTCCAATCACTGACTTCCTGACTGGTACTGGGACAACTTCCCATGCTCTGTTCCTGACGATGGAGTCATACTCCTCAACCATGGCGTCAACCCAAGTTGGTTGCTACACTACTTCCTCAAAAGAGGATGGTTCTGCCACAATACACTTGCTCATAAGAGCCATGTATCCAGTAAACATGTCTGGTGACTGTGTCGTTCTGCTCAGTGATGTAGGTGTTCCTACATGTTCTGTCGCATCAAGTCTCAATCTGTCAGCTTCTGTGGTGCACCTCCTACCATGTCTAGTGGATGGCTTTGCATGAGTGGTTTCTGCCACTCCATGATCCTCCACGTGTGGTTGCTCCAAATCTTGAGGTTCATCCTTTGGAACCAAGAGTTCCTCATCTGCATGCAAATCAAGCTCTTTCTCAAGGGACAATCGCTTGGCTTTATCCTCATCAAATTTTACATCCCGTCTGACAACTGTCATCCTTCTATTCGGAAAATACACTCGATAGTTGTGGGGAGTATCAATGTACCCCAAAAATATCCCAATCTCTGTTGTTGGCTCTATATTCTTTCTGGAATCTTTGGTCACATGGAAATAGACAAATGAGCCAAAAATTTTAAAATATGAAACATCAGGTTTCTTACCAGAAAAATACTCCTCTGGTGTACTCATGCCAAGTATCCGATGAGGACTATGGTTCTGCACAAATACCGCTTTGTTGCATGCCTCTGCCACACTACACACTCGTGCCACACCCACAAATTTTCTGTTATTTCTTTAGGCAACCCTGTTCCATTGTGGGTTATGAGGCACAATCAACTCTCTCCGAATTCCTTCTTTTGCACATAAGTTCTTGAATTAATTGGTGATGTACTCACCACCATTTTCACTCCTCAGAGCCTTCACATGATTCCCTATATCTTTCTCAACTAGTGCTTTGAGCTCACAAAATTTTGAGAACATCTGATCTTTCTTCTGCATGAAGTAGATCCAACACTTTCTAGAAAAACCATAAAAAAAAATCACATAATACAAGTGATTTTCTATAGAATCTATAGAGAATGGTCCACACACATATGAGTGAACACTCTCAAGGATTTCCGCTCCTTGGTTCTCCTTCTCGTCAAAAGTGGACTTTGAATACTTCCCCATGGTACATTTGTTGCATGTGTTTATTTTCACAAGAGTACCCTTTGGAAGCCTCGTATAAATATGTTGCATGAACTTCAAAGCACTATGGTGTAGATGGCCCAATATCTTGTGCCATAACTCACCCTCATTCCATCTCACCACTCTGTCTAATTTACCCATGAGTGCTATGCAACCATATACATCAAGTTTGTAGATATTCTTTACACGAAACCAAATCTTATTAACTTGTCCCATGGCTTTTTGATGAAGGAATTCTTTCCCTTCATTGAAAACCACATCATATCCTCTATCCTCTAACATAAAAACTCAAACTAAATTCTTTTTCAATCCTGGTACATGCATGACATATTTTAATTAGAAAGGTTTACCTGACTGTCTCTGGAAAGTAACTGTACCAATCCTGGTAGCGCTATACCTCCCGTCATCACCCATATTGATGTGCATATGAATATCCTTCTCCTCCAAGCTACTAAAGAGTTCTTTGTGTCCCATCATGTGGAAATATGCACCACTATCCAAGTACCACATTGATCCCATCGCACTAGCCACCATGCATGCGATGAGTGAGAAGTCCAACTCGAAATGTGAAGCTAAAGCATCACCCGCTGTAGATCCTGAAGCCTTGTTCTTCTTCTTCTTCTTTGGAAAATTAGTGGCATAATGTCCATGCTCGTGATAATGAAAAAATTTCACTCTGGACATGTCACGCTTCTTTCCTTCCTTTCCGGTCTCAGATTTGGAATAGGATTTCTTCCCCTTCCCCTCCTTTTCCATCCCTGGTACTCCTCCTGAATTCTACTTGTACCAAATCCGACCAAATTCACTCCCAATATGGTAGCTTCTCCCTCCCATTAACATAGTCTTGATAACTATGTCAGCTCTTGGGAAGGCCTAGAAGTGATATGCTCACCAAGTCATCATCCGCTACAGTAATCTTGATACTTCCAAGCTCATCTTGACATTGGATGAACTTGGTCAAGTATTTCAGAATAGTGTCGCCTTTCTCCATTTTTATTTTCCTGAGCTTATCCTTCAGTGCCAATTTTTTGTGGTCACTGCTGCTGTGAAACAGATATGTCAAGGCCTTCCACATTGCATATGGAGCCGCCTTGCCATGGAGGCTCGAGGCAATGCGATCTCGAACTCCCTCTAATAAGATCCTCCTTTCCTTTGCAACCTTCTTCTTCCAAGCATCAAGAAGAGAGGTGTTTGCTACTGCGGGCTTGGGAATATCATTATCAATGAATTCTTTCAACCCATTGTTCTCCAGAACCGCCTCCATTCTATCTTTCCATGCAATATAATTAGAATTTCCCATGAGTGCATATTCCAATCTTAATCCATTGAAAGCCATCTTGATATGCCCGTCGCACCAAAGAATATTTTTGCAAATTCGAATGTTGTTCAACACAAACTCAATTTCTTCTCCACTATAGTGATTTTTGGTGCTTTGATACCATGTAGAAATTATACAAACAATATGTATACCAATGGATTCAATCTAATCATGCGATATGCTAAACCAAGATACTGAATCCTTATACAAATTAATTGCGAAAAATAAACACGATCATAATCGATTATGCGATATGCTAAACTAATATACTGAATCCTTCTACAAATTAATTGCGGAAAATAAACACGATCACAAAATCACACCAAGTAAAAGAAAGAAGAAAATCAATCCATAGCATGGATATTTTTCCTCGGGAAACCTTGTTGCTCAAAACCCCTCTATCTTGTATTGTATATTCAACCAAGGAATCATGACACAATGCAATGCACTCATCTCACAAGAGTTTGTTGCACTCTGCCAACTCTCTCACACTGATCCAGACAAAATCGACCAACACTTAGCCAATTTCCTGCCTCTGTTCAACTTGCCTTTCTTGCGCAATTCTATTATAATTAAATCCCTATTATTTAGGAATTTTAGCCTTCCAAAACTGTGCAATTCTCATGGGAAATCCTATGGTGGTTTAACTACATCTGGGAATTTTGCTAATAATACAACTGATATTTAACATCCCTTTAACCTTTGTCTCAACTGGGTCTTCATCAGAATTGACATGCATGCAACTATTAATAGTAAATCATCAGTCACTTGACAGATCACTGCATGTGAATTATATCTGATTTAATTCACTTGACCTCTCACTAGTGCAACAGTCAATTATAACTAGTTAGACTAACTTTAACTCAGTTAATTGAGTTAACTTATTTCTCATGCATTAAACAAATACACTAGTTGCAACTTAGACTCAAAAACAAATAGAATCACTCTACATGTCTCACCAACAACCCTCAACTCGAATTTCATGAGCTAATTGAGTCTATCACACTCAGTTAACTATTACAAGTGATTATGAGATAAGATTACAATTTATTGTCCAATTTAATTAAGGGAAAATTAAATTAGACACACCTTTCTTGTTGACTTTTCAACAAAAAACACATAGCCATAGGCACCATCACTCTCTGCATACCTTTTTCATTAGGGGATTTTTGAGGTCTAAAATGGGCCTCCTAAGAAAAATGTACAACCAAAATAAACTTTATAAGAACCAATAACATTTAATATGATGATGTCAACCATGGGGGATGATTCACCATTTTATAAGTAAAAGGGTACAAAGATTAAAAAATAATAAAATAATAAAACTACTTTTTCAACTCGTATTTTCAACTTATCTCCCAAAGTTTTTACTCAATTTTTGAGCGAGAGTACTCGTTGGATGCAAAATTTAATTCCTCATCCAAGGAGTACCCATGTTTTATACTTTTTATGGACCCTGCTACACGAAAAATGAGAAATACATGAAAAAACGTGATTACAATAACGTTTTCATGTATTTCTTATTTTTCGTGTAGAAGGATCCATCGAAAGTATAATAGGGGTACTCCTTGGATGATGAATTAAATCTTTTATCCAACTAGTACTCCCACTCAAAATTTGAGTAAAAACTTTGGGAGATAAGTTGAAAAAATAGGGTTTTTCTTTTTTCCCTCTAAAATCTGATGATGTAATCAAATCTTATTTTATTATTTCCACTATTATTTTATAATTTCCTTAGGAGGCCCATTTCAGACCTAAAAATTCCTCTAATGTTCTCGCACCACAAATATTCGCTAGCATGGTAATTATGGGGTCCCTCCTTAGGCCATGAGGTCAACTCAAAAGTCTATCTAATGGGTAGGTATTCCATACTTATGGAGAAGTTCTATAAAACTCTCCATTCCCTCCCATAACTACTAGCAGTTGGATGGTTCAACTACTAGGTTAAAAATCTAGACATTTAATTTAGGGTAAGATAACAAACCTCCCAAATCTACCTTAGAACTTCCCTTAAATCATTGAAATCCATATTGGTTTCTCTCTTCTTCATATTTAGCAATATATTATATAAAAGGCATAATTACATCAAATGAAATATGCCAAAATATTTATGTTGGTCATTCTGTCATTATCACTATTAATTACATATTACAAAAATTGGGAGTTAAAAATAGGTGTTACAATCCCCTCCCCTTTAAGGAACATTATCCTTGGTGTTCTATTACTCATGATGAGGACTATTTGTAGTAAAAAAAAAATGGGTATGCCATTTTCATGGCATCCTCCATATCTTGGGTTACCTCATCTACTCCAAAGTGCTTCCATTACCTCTTGAATTGCATAATGGATCAATTCCAAAGTTGAGTCTTCTTTCTATCTTGAACACAATGATGCTCTAGATGGAATTCTCCCTTTGGTTCCACTGAAACAACAATGAATCACTTACAGAGTTAGCATCATATACATATTTCTTAAGTAAGTATGCATGGAAAACATTGTGTGATTTCATCATAGGAGGTAAAGTATGTTTATAGGCACCTAGTGCCACTCATTCTAGGATTCCAAATGGTCGATAGTATATTGGGTCCATCTTGATACAAACCCTCATTCTCAAGGAAATCCTCTTTGGTATGACTTTGAGGTACACATGTTATCCCACCTTGAACTCTTTATGGGTTCTATTTTGATTAGCATATATTTTTTTGTTGATCTTGGGTTTCCTTCAAGGTCTGCGTAAGTTTTACCACTTAGAATTCCATTTCTTTTAGCATATATGGTCCAAGAATAATACTGCCTACTGGGTTACTCTAGTTAATTAGTATGTTACATTTTCTCCATGCAATGCCTCAAAAGGGATTAAATTCAAGAACTCATGGTGGATATTTTATGGGCTACAATAATATAGTGGAATTCTTATGCTCCACTTTGACTAGTTGACTCTTCAAACATCCAATGATGTAATCTAAAATATTTTTCTTCATTCTAAGCCAATAATAAAAAATATTTGTAGTTATTATCATCTATCTTTTTCTTCATTCTAAACCAATAATAAAAATTATTTATAGTTATTATCATCTTTTGATAGTTGAAATGGAATAGATAACACCTCCTATGGATTTATCCATTATGAATATTTTCACGTCTATTGAGCCATGATATTTTCAAACATCTAATGATGTAATCAAAAATATTTTTCTTCATTCCAAGCCAATAATAGAAATTATTTGTAGTTATTATCATCTATCTTTTTCTTTATCCTAAACCAATAATAAAAATTATTTGTAGATATTATCATCTATCTTTTTCTTCATTCTAAACCAATAATAAAAATTATTTATAGTTATTATCCTTTTTCTTCATTCTAAACCAATAATAATTATTATCTTCTTTTGAAAGCTGAGATGGAATATGAATTTATCCATTATGAATATTTTCACATCTATTGAGCCATGAATGAATTCATAATTAGAACACTTTAACCAGTTGGGCTCTTGCTCCAACATTATATCACACAATAATAATTTACAGTTCCTTGTTCCTTGTCAGGAATTTTTTTATTGTCTTTTATATCTCGTTCACAAGTTATCATCGATACCTACTATATATTAGTCATGACCCTATCGAGGGTTTCTTCTACTTGATCTTCCTTTCTCTAGAGAAGAAAAACAAATACTTAGACTTTGATGAGAAAATAAGATATTGCTAAAATTGAATATACAACTAGATCAATATAAAATAATATTTTGCTAAAATTGAATATACACCTAGATCAAATATTGTTATTCATAAAGATTGAATCATTATGAAAATAATTCAAACTCTAACCTAGTTAGTCAACCTAGTCAATCATTTGCCACAACTAAATGTGATATTTATCTTGTTAAATGGAACCCTTCTCTTTTCCTCACATTAAGAGATAAATCATATTTGTAACTTAGGCAATATATAAATTGTGGTTCTCTCTTGGAAAAAGGTGGGAGGATTATTCATTTTTTCCGTTTCTTCGACTAATTGAAGATCGACCACGTCAAGGAATGTTGGCTTTACAGTGACTCCACGGCCAACGCCGACTCCACGTTGGCCGCACGTCAACTATAAGCGTTTCGGGTGGCCAGAGACAGAATTCCACAAACTATTTTTACACCGACAGAGACGTCGCTTTCTTCTCTGCTACTATTTAATGCCTCCCCTCCTCTCCTCTCCTCTTTTTCATCCAGCTATTGCATACCGATCTTTCTCTATCTTTGTCTCCATAAATTCCACACAGAAATTGTTGCAATTGAATTAAATTTCGATCTTTGTTTGTGCAATTCTTTAAGAAAATCAGGAAGTGAAAAAAAATGACAAATAGTACGCCTCTATCGACGAGTGCAGGTGCAGGTGCAGCCATTGGAACTTTCAAAGCATTCAATTCCCATCGACCTCCATCAACAAAAACACCACCAGATGCGGATGCCCATCATGTAATTATATATCAATCAGTTGTTTTTAATTGCTATTTTTTATTTTAATTTTTTTTATATAATTTGTTTACAATTCTAAAAAGATTCATTGGACAAATTTGATAGATGAATTCTACACAGCTCTTAAAATTTTTCAATGAGATGATTTTTAAATTTGGAACTTATTAGTAATTATATTACTAGTATTTGCACCAAAAAGGTGTAAAAATGTGCTAATAGAAATGTAGATGAATGTAGTGTGTTTTTTATTTTTGACTAGAATAAGTTTGTGTTTCATTTTTTGACTAGGTTATATATTTGATGTTTTATTCACTCATTAAATTAATTTTCTCTTTTCAATTAAAATAGATAAATAAGTTAACATTACTAATTAATATGGAGTTTTGAGATAGCCAGAAAATCAAACACATTTCCAAGAAATTGAAAAGTAATGTAATATTCCCAACTAACTAGCATTTAGAAATGATCAAAGTAAGCATTTAAAACCAAATGCAATGAAAAAAATAAAATTTATTAATTTTTTTAAAATTATAATGAAACCTTTGCATGCGGGGCATGTGAAATTATATATATATATATATATATAATTTCACATGCCCCGCATGCAAAGGTTTCATTCTATAGCTAGAGAGTCAATAATTCCGAATGTAAAATTGAATAACAAGTGGAAGAGGAGACAGTCTCTGTGCAAGTTCGACCGGCTAAGTGGCATCAAATTGTGGCAGCATTGATCCTTGAAGAGGAAACAATCTCTATGCAAGTTCGACCCGCTAAGTGGCATCAAACTGTGGCAGCATTGATCCTCTAATCCTGTAGGTGGTAGCACATCTTTCCTTGAGTAGTTGAGCGAGTATCTCACTGCTGGTGTGTGGGACAAGTATGTTGCGAATGAAGTGGGAACAATAATTGGCGGTTGATCGAAGGTGTAACCAGATCTCCAACACGTCTTCCTCACTCCCTGCGTAGATTAGCTGTGATCTCCAACAAATCTGTGTGTAAACCCTTTCTGAACAGGTGTGCGATTATGGAGAAATCAGATAAATGGTGGAGAATTAGTGATGTGAATTCCAAGTATACGGTATTCCAAGTATAAGAATGTCACGAGCCCCCAAAATAGTCTGCCGATAAGCATAATTAAATTTTATTTTAAAGAAGCAAAAGGTTACGTTGTATTACATTTGCTTAATATACTTTAGTTTTTAAAATAGTGAGATGATTTTTAAATTTCGACCTTACCAATAATTATATTATTAAATTTTATTTTTAAAAAGAAAAAGGTTACGTTGTATTACATTTGCTTAATATACTTTAGTTTTTAAAATAATGCTTAATATACTTTAATAAAATTGGTATGTGAATTTTTTATGTCATTATTTTAAGATGGTTTATTTTTATTTTGGTTTTTAATGAGAGTTTTTGGAAAAAAATTTCATGGATTTTTCCGATCTAATTTCTTTAAAATTTAATAGAATTTATTGAAATTACAAGTTTAATGGGTAACCCCTACACATTTCTTTGTGTTGAATCCATATATACAATTAAAAAACCACTTTAAAAAACACAAATCAAAATTTCACCTCAAATTTTCCAACGAGATTTCATCATCAAAAACTCCAAAAAATAGCATTAAAGATAACTCCTTTCTTTTTTAAAGAATGGTTTATTTAATGGATCTTATTTAATACAGATGATCACAACACATTAAGTAACAACCAAGTTCTTTATAAAATGGCATGACATGAAATAGTGAGTGAATTGTAAACCATATTTAAACTCCATATTTAAAAGAGTTTTTCTTCTTATGTGATGTTTTCTTTAAATGATTAGAGATTAAGAAACATGTGATTCTCTTTTAGTAGTGGATATTTTGGTTATAACTAGTATAGATCCATTTTAACCACAAATCTACCAAAATCCAAGAGGGATCATATTTCTTTTAGAGTGCAAAATTTGACACTCAAGTGAGTTTATTTATTTTAAATCATATTGTTTATTAAAAAAACCAAACAAGCATATTGAAGTAAGTGTTTTTTACTTTTATTTAAATACTTTTTTTTAAAGACATATGTTAACTCCAATTGAAACATGGTCATAGTTACACATCTCTCTCATAATGAGCTAGAGTGTAGAATGAGCCTCTCTGCTCCATAAACAATGTGTCTTTGTTAATGGTCACTTTTAATCACAAAGGTCACAATAGAGAAACAATTTAAGGGATAAATTTATTCTATCCACTAATTTTCCACGTTCTTTTCCTAAAGAAAATTAGTTACCTTCTATTTTTCTTAATGATTCATTTAAATTCTATAAAATACAATTATTTAACCTCACCAAAATTTTATAAAAGTAATATAATCTCCTTTAAATTTGAATATTTTAAAAATATATTACTAAATTTTTTATAATTTTCATATAAGGCCATAATAACTTCATGAAGCCCATAATAACTTTGTGTGGGAAAGGTGTAATTTGAAAAAATAAAATTTCAATATCTCATATACCATTCTTGATATACTACCTACAACATGGGAAAGACAAAAACAATATTGAACATTCCTCATCATAATTCTTACCTAAAGAATTAAACACTACTTTCTCTTTTTATTTATTTTTCATAATTGTGTAGTCATGGCTTAACATTTTAATGACCCTCTTTTGCTACTCTAGCAAGAAATAATAAGTTGTGATGGTTTATCTTAAGATTGAAATGATGCCTCATCAAATAAGGTTACCAAATATCAATTGCATGATGAATACTAATGAATACCAATGGGTGTCCTTGCATTAACAAAACCCCATTCTCTTTGTCAAAATTTTAACATACCAAGAAAAAAGTCTTATTAAAGTACCATCTTTTAAAGCATGAAAAATATATCCAACCTCCTCATTCTAATTGAGGGAATTACTTTTTTAGCAAGGTGGTGAGGGGAGTTATAATTTTACAATAGTTATACACAATTTACCTATAGTAACTCCTGAGGACAACAGATCCCTTTAATTTTTTAAGTGTCTTGGGTTAAGATCAATTTTCATTTCCACAATTTTCTTAGGATGAACATCCACACACTCGTCATAAAAATGCATCCCAAATACTCCATTCTTTAGACACCACAAGAACATTTATAATGTTTATGAAGTTGTAAGAGTTGATTTAGAAGTGTCTCCCAAGTTTAGTTCTAGACCAAGATGTTATGAAAGGAGTCAAAATATTTCAATCATAAGGCATTGAAAAGTGAAAATAACATTACAAAAACCAAAATAAATCAACAAAACTTATAATGACCTTTGTGAGTGCAAAGGAGGTTTCCTAAGGAATTTGTTGTTTTTAAAATTTGTCTTAGTTGGTTGAAAATATGTGTTGACTGGGCATTGAATTTAGCGAAAAGAGGAAATATTGCTCTAAGTGTCCTACAACTCAAACTGAAAGAAAATAAAGGAAAAAAACTTAAAGAGCAATGTTAGGGGCACGAGTTAAATCGTAGAAAATGGGCACAAGCTGAGGAACTCTTTGAGGGAGGCTTGCTAGGTGATTTATTTCAAAGAGTGGTGGAAACCACCAGGAGTCGCCTTTATGGTGAAAATCTTGTGCTCGAGTCATTGATAAACCACCTATAGAAGTGATTTATTTACCCATTAAAAACTAAACACTGAAGAACATTCCTTGTAGTGGAATCTCTTCTCCTGAAAGTGAGTTAGAGTTCATTGTATTGTGAAATGTTAGCATGATTGTGAATATGCTTGAACAATGTGATTGACAAGTGTGTAGTTGGTGGATCAAGGCAGTGTGGCCCAGTAGTATCTTGTTTTCATTGATTTTGTTGGTTAAAATCCTCAGAAGCACCCCACCTCAAGATTTGGAATCCAAATCAGGGGTAAAATTTGCAAGTAAGGCTTGGCTGTAACTGTATATGGTTGGGTGGAGAGTTGTAGTCTTGATCTTAGTTGCCAGACATTATAAATCAAAATATAAGTAGATTTTCTAGCTCTTGGAACTTAAATGCCTGTAACATATTTATTGTGTTCACTTTAGTCTTGTAGTAATTTTTACTTGATGACCAACTGTGTGGTTTATGTTTGAAAATTTAATCAACCTAAATTCGATGATTGCAGGCATGTTATAATGTTAATATTTTGCTTTAATGTTTGGTTATGCTTGTAATTCGAACTAGGAAGGATACTTCATGTTGATCTATGGAATGTTGATATCCTTATAGCCTTTTTGGGTATTGCATGCTTTCTGGTTGCTTTTATAAGATTTTTTATGCTTACTTATTTGTTCCTAAAAAGAGACCTGTAGATATTTGGAATGATACTGACATGTTTCTTGTAAATAATTAAGATTCAAAGGGACCACAAAACGTTGAGAGGATGAATGGACAATTCGTTCTATTACATCTTACATTTCAGCTAATGAGAACCGATGACGAGCAACCTTGTAGCAATCTTAGGAGGGATAAAAATAATGTGTGCTTCATACAACCTTAATGGAAATGGATGAGTTTTGGCATAAGTCCAAGCGATTACAAAACCTCCACAATGGTGTTATGTAGAATTATGATCTACGGGTCAATCAAATTCCATAAGTGTGGTGCTAGGCAGTTAGAACAACAGATGAAATACTTTTCTATCACTTTCTCTAAGAATAAATAAACACACAAAATGATAGAAGAAACTACTTGTGATCCAAGCACTTCTTCTTCTCCTTCTGTCGCTTTTGCTATAGCTTCCAATCTAACTTAGATCACTAGATTGATTCCTGCAAGCATAAACAGAGAAAAACAAACATATTGTAATATACAGATGCCTATTTATCTTAATCACTCAAATCTATTAGATATGAAACATATATATCATTCAAGAGTCCATTTCATGAGAAATAGAAACATAAACAGATACATATATGGGAAAATAAACAAAAATATTTATTAAAGAGTAGAAGGGGGGGTTACAACCAATGATCTATTTGATGCCACTAACTCCAACTTCATCTCAGCCTCATCACATCCAACATCACACTAGCAACATATCAATACTTTCACTCTCTCAAATGAGAATCCAACAACATTTCTTTACTAAAATTCTTTCTTTTCTAGCACTAGGATCTGTGCTCAATTTATAGGGAAACTGATGGTAGTTTCTTAATGAATGAATTTATAATAATAGGAAAGACATGATCCCAATATCAGAGGTGTTATATGCACATTTGGATTCAAATTTTGACACATATGGACTCTTCTAGAAGGCACTGGCCATGTGGAGATTCTGGAACAATGAGAATTTCGCTCCCAATTGACCAACACACTCTTGAATTCCATGAAGTGCATTGCAAAGCACCCTTGAATGGAGGGAGCTGCATATGCAACGCAGTTAGTCCCTTTAGAGGCAGCGTTGGTGAGCTCATAAGTGATATAACATATACTTCAAACCTTGGAAATATCACAATAAAAGCCGTGCATGATTTTTTCTTCTCTTAGGGCATATAGAAACTAAAATGTAAGGAGATGAAAGACCCTATTTCATTGGGCCTAGGGATGAAGTTGTACTCTCTCAAATGAAAGAACAACTGAGCAAGGAAGAGGGAGGAAGGAAGAAAAATTTAAACTATGGTTCGATCCTCATTTCTTTTGCCTTAGAGCATATTCTACTAATGCAGCCTCAACACGTGACGCTGGGTATATCTAACCCTAGAGATCCAAGGATGCAGAGATTGGTAGAACTGATGGATAGACATGCTGGTCAATCGACCATCGTGTTATCGACTACATTTTTTGCCTGGTTCAGGAAACTGATTATCGCCATCGATGACTATGCATACGTAAGTGTCAACTTCCGAGGAGATCCAGATTTAGTTTTGCCAAAAGGTGCTCAGTGGGGTGAAATTGGTAAGAATTTTTTGACCATGTTTTTTGAATTTTCTAAGGTTTATACATGTTTTTGTATTTTTATGTTTTCCCAAGACTAAACTAAAGTTTTGATGTAATACAGATGTGGGTCGATTTTGACTAATGGGAGAGATAGAGAATGAAGCAGATGGGCCAGTAGAGAGGGCTGTTGGGAGAGCAGTCCTTAAGGATTTAGATATGGCTGAGACTTTTGCTGAGCTTCAGCAGCACATACATGGGCTAACCTTCAGGATTCCATATTACCAGATCGAAGAGTTACCCATGCAACTGCAGCACCACACTATTGGCGTTCCTAACCGCTGGATGCGGTTACTACGTAGGATAGCCAGATCGGTAGCATGCTATCATGAGCACCACTAGTTTAATTTTGAGATGTTACATACATTTTGAGGTCAGATGACCAATGTGTCCTGTGCACAAATTTTGTAAAAACCTATAACTATCTATCTATTTGTTTTCAATTTTTTCCTATGTTTATTGCACAATCCTATACAATTATGTCAATGTATCTTTACATGTGTTGAAAATTTCTGTTTATAACTTAATTATATAAAGAATTAGTTAATGTGTTCAAGTTTCTACAATTGTGTTGATATTGAATGAAATAAATATGTCTTTCCAAAAGTTGAACTCTTAGGAACATATGATGCAGTGTTGGATTTCTGACAGTATAAACACTAGTAAGTTGTAGTACCACAAGTTGTGAGTCTAACCTTATGATGATGCGGTTAATACCCAATGAAATGGCATCATAGAGGTTCGATCAACACACTATAATCAACTATATTGTTTTTATATCGACTGATACAAATCCATTGAAAACTCACTAACTTTCCATTTGGAGCGAAAATGGCCCACGTTGTAGAGTATTGATTCAGTATAGCCAAAAAATGGTTCCAAAGATTTAGACATCTGCGACGAATGTAAAGCAGATTACTAACTTCAAGAAAACTCTATAAAAGCTAACTAAGACAGTAAATGAAAATCAACATCATATATACAATATAATACAAAAAATTACTATGCTCATGATTAAGCATATTAACGTTTCAGATACAACCCATTTCTGGGCCGCGCCAATGGAATTCCATCGTAATATACCAACTCGTAGGCACACTTAGCAAGAACTCTTTTGGTAATATAGCGGCCATGCCATAATGGCTCAAATCTCCCTGTACCTATTACATCAGCTTTCTGCTCATAAATAAGGACCAGTTCATCCTCTGAGAAAATGTGAGGTTGGACATGCTCGTTGTATTACATCTTTATACGTATCTTATGAAATTCTTTGGCCAATTTGGCTTCATGACGCATTTCATCATTATGGATGAGGCTAAAAAGACGTGCTTATTTAGCATAGGTGTCAGGTAACAAGTTAATTGCAAGTTTTAATGATGATCTTTCACATTAGATTGGGAAGATAACTTCTAGACCATACACCAATTAAAAGGGGGTAAATTTGGTTGCGTGTCTCACCGAGGTTTGGTATGCCCACAATGTTGAGTACAATATTAAATGCCAATTTTGTTTATGAACTCCTATCATTCGTTGAAGAATTCATTTAAGAATCTTGTTAATAGCCTCAACTTGTCTATTTGATTATGGATAGTAAGGAGTATAACTATCACGTGGCAATCCTAATTTGGTAGTCAATTCATTCATCATATGATTGCGAAAATGAAAACCATGATCTGTGACTATAGCCTGTGGGACCCCAAACCATGAAATGATATGATTAAATAAAAACAATGGAGCTGTTTGTCTTATGTTGTTGAATGTAGGCATCACTTTGGCCCACTTGGTAAAGTAGTCTACCGCAACAATAATATAACCATGCCCCCTGGACGAATGAGGCTTACAAGTCATGAAGTCAATGCCCCATTTTGAAAATGGTCCCACAGAGACAACATGATGCATTGGCGCTGGCAGTTTGTGGATTTTACAATAAAAAATATGGCATGCATGACAACTTCTGACTGCGAGGATGCAGTCGCGAAGTATGGTAGGCCAAAAGTAACCTGCGCGGAGTATCTTCTGTGCAGTAGCGTATCCAGACAAGTGTCCACCACAAGCCCCGACACGACAATCATTTAAAACCTTTTCGGCCTCCTCATGAGTGAGGAACCTTCTTAAAATTGTATCGACACCACGACGATAAAGTGTATCACCGACGATCAGATAATATTTGGCTTGGTATTGAATATGTTGCTGGTCAGAGTGAGAGGTATCAAGCCGAAAAGTCCGGGTCTTGAGATAAATGATAAAATCTCCATACCAAGGATCAGATGATCTGATCGGAAACAGAGACTCATCAGGAATAGATGGTTCCAATTTAGTAGCAGTACTAGCAGAGGGAAGGTCACAGAGAAGCTCAACCAAAAATAAATATTTCTTTAACTTGGATTTGATGAATTCCAAATCAAATTCCTTCAAAATAACAATCCATTTTGAATACTTGCCCCCCAGAAATTGACGTGATAAGATGTAAGTCAAGGGGTTGAAATCTGAAATGAAAATGGTCTTTGGAAACAGGATATAGTGGTGAAATATTTGGAAAGCGTGAATAATCTCCAAGGAAATATTTTCTATGTATGAATACTTCACTTCCATGTCATTGAGATTACGACTCAAATAATAGATCACATGTTCTATCCTGTTTTATACTTGGACCAATACCATAGCAATGTTCGTATCAACTGTGATGATATATAAGAAATAATCACTTTGATAATTGGGGGGATACATTAATGACGCCCGGACAAGTGTATCCTTGACAACATCAAAAGAAGCTTGCACAACTTGGTCCTAATGGAAGGGAATCCCCTTTTTCAAGAGCCGAGTAAATCCTTTAGCCATTTCGACGTAATTGGGTATGAACCTCCTTAGGAAGTTAGCATTTCCATGAATTTCTTGTAACTGAAGAAATTTTGATGGCACAGGAAAATCAAGAATGGCATGGACCTTTAGTGGGTCTATTTGAATTCCTTTATTTGAGACGATGAATCCTAGAAAATAACTAAAGCCAACAAAAAAAAAACATTTATGTGGATTGAGGAAAACTTTTTAGTGTGAGAAGCATAAAAAGATAGCTCTAAAATGCATTGGGTGATTAATCTGGTTTCGTGAATGCGTGGGTAAATCATCTAGATAAGGTTGAAAAATGTGCTTGATGTCATTAAAAGCATAATCCATTTCTCTTTGAAAAGTTTCCCTAGCGTTCTTTAAACAAAACGAGAGTTTTCGATAAGTGAATGTGCTCCAGGGACAGATGAATGTTGTCTTATATTGGTCCTCTGGGCGGATATTGATTTGATTGTAGCTAGAAAATCCATCCATGAACGAAAAGATTTCGCATCCAGCACAATCGTCAATAATCTGGTCAATAAAGTGAGTATAATAGTTGTCTTTTGGACAAGCAAGATTGACATTCCGATAATCGATGCAAACTATGATGGTTCCTTGTTTTCTCATAATAGGAACAATGTTGGAAACCCACTCAGTAAGAAGAATAGGGTAAATGAAACCAGCATGAAAAAGTTTTTCAACTTCTGCTTTAATGGCAGTGGCCTTCTTCGGATGAACAGGATGAAGGCGTTGACATACCAACTTGACATCAGGGTACATTTTAATAGTGTGTTCAAATATACTAGTATCTATGTTTGGCATTTCCTCGTAAGACCAACCAAATTCATCACGAAATTCATGAAAGAGAGAGCGATATGTTTCGAGTTCTGATGGAGAACAAGACACACTGACATGAATGTTTTCTACAATGTCGGGTTTGGTCGAAATATCGATAGAAATTGTTTCTTCAAAATTTGATAAATTTCGCTTGGAATCGATTGCATTAATAGGAAAATAATTCGGAAAGAAAGTTTTGATCGATGGGTGATATAGTTCACTAATATTATCTTCTTCATAATCCCAAAGATGGGATCGATGATGATGATCTTCCCATGGTTCTCCCTTTGACATCATGGATTCCAGAATATTCTCATCTGTCAAGAAAGTTAAGGAAAAAGGATCAGATGGAGTACCAAGATCTAATGAACGATCAACCCAAATGACCAGCGATGATGATTTCAGATTTTCCACTCAAGCCATATAGATTGATTGTTATGCCAGCTCAATTGGGCTGGGTGACAGAAACTCATCCAATGTAACAACTTCAGAATCACTCGTAATCTTCCTTAAGCTAGATGGAGTGGAATGTATCATGTAGTAGGTCTCTATGCTTGCAATTTCTGCCGATGCCACAGGCGGTAGTAATGCAAATGTTCCCATGAGGGTGGAATCCTTTAAGAGTCCTACACCAATTTTATAAAGTGTGAGTTGGGGTGCATGAACTAACAAAACACTTCCAGTTACCTGGGAAATGGAGACAAATAAAGATAGTTGATTGATGATTGTGATGACACCTTTATGTGGAAAGGTGATTATTCTAAAATATGTAGAAACGATCACAGTCATATCATATACCCATGGCCTTTCGAGTAAAATGTTGTAATCAAGGGGTCCGTCAACGACCTCAACTTCAACATTCATTGTTTTTACCCCTAGTTCAACATGCAGGATATTGATAATACCAAAAGGCTTATATGTACGTCCATCAAAATCTTTCAACGTCGTAGGCGATTGAGATAGGCATGGCGAGCCAAGTGACTTCCAGTAGTTTAGAGACATAATGCACATAGATTTTCCCTCATCAATAATAATATGATGAACAAGATGATTGAGAACATCTACTTGGATGGAGAATGCCAATTATGCTGGTAATTGTGGCACATAGCCCGTATGATTAAAGACTACAAGATTTGAATCTGTTCGATCAATTCCACCAATTGCTGACAACAAAGCTTGCTTCTGGGAGGTAAAATTTTGTAGCACCTCAAGCGCTGACATAGATGAAGGGGATTGAGCCAAATATTCAACTATATTATAATTTTGAGCAACTCTTGCTCAAGGATTAAATGTTGATTTATGAACGACTCCCTTTGGTGGCTTAATTGTCAATGCAGGAATAACAGTTGGTGGTATCGATTCCATAGACGAATTCATGGTTGAGGTAGTAGGTTGATCAATAGCCTGACTACCATAATATATTTCTTACGCACTGACACCAAAACATCAGTCGATGGCTTCGTGACAGACATCATAATAACTTGGGAACTAGAAGATGGATCTGTAGCAACCAAATTTGTGTTCAGATTCGAAAATGGATCTGTCAACACTATGGATGCATGCGAGGTCTTAACCAATTTTGAGAATTTATCACGATGAGGAAAATATAGTTGATTGATAAGATGATCTTTCCTGCGGGGTAGAAGTTTTCTTTTTCTTTAATTTCCCATTTTTCTTACTTCCAGGTTGCTTGTCACTTTTGCCCTTGTCAGATGAAACGACATGGATTTCAGAAGAAGGTGCAAGATCAGATGTAGTAGAGTGATGTGTGCTTGCAATATCGATCATACCGTCGCTGGCATGACCATCCTTAGATGGAATAGGAATAGTAAAATTAGATCGCGACGCGTTGGGAATTTTCTCGTAGAGCGTGCCAGTCTGAGTGTAAATCAAGTCTAAATATTGGGCATGAGCAATGAACTTCTCTTTAGTGACGACTCCACCCTTAGCCACATCCTTAGTTATAGATGGTAACATGGACTTAATGAACCACTCAGCAAGGAGCTAATCGGGAACAATTTTCTTAACCATTCTACGACGATGATGCCACTCATGAATATGATCAGAAATGTGAGTAGCATTATTCTATTTAAAATTAGTCAAGAGTTCCATTCCAGTTTCATATTGTATGGGTAACTGGAAGTGGGTCAAAAATACAGTAGATAGGGTAGTGAAATGATCAAAATAAGCTCTTGGTAACTCAATGTACCATTTCATGGTTGGACCAGTGAGCGTACACTGGAAAAGACGTAGTTGAAAAAAGTCATCATTTAGGGAGTTAGATGAACACCACAAATGATAAGTCATGACATGAGTCGACGAGTCTTCCCCAGGGTTTGCATTTAACTTAAGAATTTTCGAGGGTAATTTATGAGGTATCACCGGCCACCGGAGTGTAATTGATTGGATCATTGGTGAGCCGATTTAAATCCGGTAACTGTAAAGTTACAACAAAGGGAAAGTGTCAATTTTAAGTCAGGTTGAACATAGCCAGGGTATCATGGAATTTCTTAGGCAACATACCTTTGAGTACCAACATAAGGAATATTTTGCTGGTAACCTAGATAGGGGTTGTTTTGATAAGAAAACGCTTGAGGATTTTGTTGACCATTTGCGCTTGTGGATGATAAGGAATATGTCCACCAATATTATAACCCAAACTAGGATAGCTTAGATTGAGTTGCGGATAGGTATAACCTAGTTGAGGCTGCGACATCCCATAATATGGTAATCCAACTTGTGAATAAATGATTCTGGATACAAGTGGTTGTTCTAAACCAGCCGAAGGAGTTTGAGTCTGAGGGACCAATACTTGAGGGTATTGGGTTGGAGGACTTGCTTGAGATGGTTGAGGTACAATAGTTTGGGTATGTAATAGGGGTAAAGATGTATTAATAAGTGGAGCTGATGTGGGTGCAACAGGTTGAACCGGTTGATAAGAGTGTACAACCATTTTCTGTTGGATGGGTAGAGTGGGCTGGCACTGAAAAAAATTCATTCCAACATTAGTATGACCAAATAACGATGGAGTACTGTCGAAATGGGTGACCATAGGTGGCCCCCTAGCATGAGGAGCATAATAAGATGGAAAATGATTTTCTCCAAATGTAGGGAGTCTAGCTGAAATCGTAGTGGATGGAATATACCCAGATGGACCAGCTTGATATTGCCCTGATGATGTGTATAAAGGATCAAGCCATTTAGTACTCACTATATATTTACTAGTTAGAATACCAGACGATGACTATGGTGAAGTCCATGGGTTTGAGGATTCACTAGAGAAAGTTCCAGATAAATATTGGTAACCAGGTGGGATGGAAGGGCCACCATATAAATGTGACTCTGGTGAATTTGTGAAAATCGATGGGGTAGAAAGAGTAGGTGTTGTTGCAATTGGAATAGATGGTCCAACCGAAGATGTTGGCTCAGGCATGGTTTTTGGACCAAATGTATACATTTTTGGATCTACGGGAACTCTAATAGACATAGGATCAACAAAATCAGAGGCAGGTGACTGAGGAAAACACTCGTACAGGTGAAGCTCCACCTCAAAATGAGTTGGAGTTAAAGGTGTTTTGTCTTGTGGTATTTCTTCAATTGAAATTAAACCAGGTGAAAGGATTTTTCTGTCGGGCCCAAAGTATATTTCAAGAGGTTAACTGCATGATATGGGAGACTCAATGGCTACAATAGATTGTAGGGTGACCTATACAGGAACAACTTCCGGTCATTCAACTTCGGGATTCAGATGTTCTAGCAAAAAAGTGAGAGGATCTGGATCAAATTCTAGTTGAACAATGTCGGGTTCGGGAGGTATGGTCTCACTGATTGGATGGATCGTGACCACGGGTAGCTGTGAGGACTCCGTCTTGACAACAATAGATGAACCAGGACTTGTAGAGAAAACTTGTGCCGACTCTGGTATATGTGAGGATGATGTCACACTAGAGGTACTGATAGTACTAGTTTCAGTAGTGCGATGTCACCTTCACCGACCATAAATGGCTTCCAGTGGTAAAGGTGGTTTAAGTGCTATTCTACGTGAACGGCAGGAAAAGGGATGTTCTTATTCCGTGATGCCTGATTTATTTTATGACCTTAAACAAATAAAAAAAATAAAAGGGTAATTCTAGGTAAAATGTTTACCAAGTAATTGTGAAAAATACAATACCTCTTGGCGAACCAAGAAGTACGGGTAGGCAATCTCCCTGAATAATGTGTTTGGTGTATCAAAAGTTACAAGGCGGCTGACTCGGTTCACTATGGATGGATCAAAACCTAAATTTGTCCTCCCAAATATACCTGAAGGTACTTGGAGGCCCAAGTCCATATTAACGTTGTATAATGCGAAACCGCACAGTGAGAGCACCCCATTATACTTTTTGTACTAGAACATCGCCTGATATACCCAAAGGTACATGGAGTAGCTCCGATATACTTACGTATGTGGAGTGAGGTATCACACTCGGAATGTATTGCAGACAAGTTAATGACAACCGCTATGTTTAACGATGTCGGGACACGTCTCTAGCCTAAACCTTCTAAATGTTAGCATTATGGTTCCAATGCTTTCTTAGGTAAATTGATGTAAATTTTAAGTTGATCTTGTTTAGAAATTTTCCTTTTGAGGTTCATCGCGCGATGTGATGGAAATTCCTAAAAATGAAAACTAAAATGATAAGAAAACTTTTCAATTTTAGCTTTTTCAATGAAAAACTTAGCTACTAAGGGAAAGAGTAATCAGTTTTGAGAGGAAACAACAAAGAGCACAAACTAAAATGTAGCTTTCCTAACTTGTTCCTATGCAACACACACAATTCACTATATGCACATGCAGGTTTTTATTTTCATTCCTCTTAATGTGAATGCCAGAGAGGAAACTATATGCATCAAATCAATAAAAACAAGTGTTTTCTTCTTTGAGAAACAAGGAATTTAACAACAATTTCTCTTTTAGGAAAAACGAAGAATAGAACTACAATTTTTACTGCAGGAAATGAATAATTTAACGACAATTTCCTTTAAAAAAAAAAGGATCTAATGTAGAAATAAAATACTTTGAATTTGATTTTCCAATGATAAATAAAAACACTAAAGAGACATTGAACAAATTTACTTTTCAGAGGAATAATTTGATAAATTCACTAGTCTATAAGAGGTATCAAACTGTTAAAAATAGAACAAACAAATGGCTGAGAATGATGGCATTGAAAAATTTGAATTGAATTTTCTTGGACAAGGGGGAAACGTAGTCTCTAAGGGGAGACAGTGCGTTGCAATGCACCCCTGAGTGGGGGACAATGCACTGCAGTGCACTATGTCTTGACCAACAATGCATTGGGCACAATAGTGATTGAAAATACAAGCTACAGAACACACTTTTAATGCAATTCTTTCATTCGAAAGTCTAATAACTGAAAGTAGATGTTATCGATGAGGATTAGTAGAGGAAAAAACAACAGGAATGATAGGAAACTCCCCAGTGGAGTTGCCAATTTGTTATGCAGAATTATGATCTACGAGTAAATCAAATTGCTTAAGTGTGGTGATAGGCACTTATAACAACAGATGAAAGACTTTTCTATCACTTTCTCTAAGAATAAATAAACACACAAAATTATAGAAGAACCTACTTGTGGTCCAAGCACTTCTTCTTCTCCTTCTGTCGCTTTTGTTGTAGCTTCCAATTCAACTTAGATCACCAGATTGATTCCTGCAAGTATAAATAGAGAACAACAAATAGATTACAATATACATATGCCTATTTATCTTAATCACTCAATTCAATTAGATGTGAAACATATATATCATTCAAGGGTCCATTGCATGAGAAATAGAAACATAAATAGATACATATATAGGAAAATGAACAACAATCTTTATTAAAGAGTAGAAGGGGGAGGTTACAACCAATGATCAATTTGATGCCACTAGCTCCAGCTTCATCCTAGCCTCATCACATCCAACATCACACCAACAACATATCAGTACTTTCACTCTCTCAAATGGGAATCCAACAACATTTCTTTACCAAAATTATTCCTTTTCTAGCACTAGGATATGTGCTCAATTTATATGGAAAATGATGGTAATTTCTTAATGAATGACTTTATAATAATATGAAATACATTTTCCTAAGCTCAGAGGTGTTATATGGACACTTGGATTCGAAGTTTGACACATATGGACTCTTCTAGAAGGCATTGGCCATGTGGAGATTCTGGAACAATGAGAATTTTGCTCCCAATTGACCAACACTCTTGAATGTCGGGAAGGGCATTGTAGTGCACCCTTGAATGGAGGGAATTGCATATGCAACACATTTAGTCCCTTTAGAGGCAGTGTTGGTGAGCTCATAAGTGATATAAAATATACTTCAAACCTTGGAAATCTCACAATAGAAGCCATGAATGATTTGTTCTTCTCTTAGGGCATATAGCAACTAAAATGTAAGGGGGTTATAGATCCTATTTCATTGGTCCTGGGGATGATGTCCAGTTTGGCCAGGTCATGGGGGATGATGCCCAAATTGACCTATAACAAACCGATCCATAGTGGAGTTCTTTCACAAGTGGCGTATAATTTTAAATAGATGGAAAAAACTAAGATTATAACCTTGGAATTTTTAATTTCCCACACTGCAAACTTACTATTGACCAAATTATTGGTGATAAAACCATGAGATTCAGTCCCGAGACAGAGAAATGCTTGTCAAAATTCATGTCTGGCTTAAGCCCTAAAGGTTCATAATGTAAATTCTATACAACATCACAAATTAAACAAGGGAAAAATCTAATATTATGGATGACGAAGATTAGATCAGGAGATCAACTATCATAAACCATAGTACAAACCCCCCTATCATGTTAGAGGGGAATGGGGGTAGCATTATTTCATTTTAATCATTGGGTTAACATAACTTTAGAGCATCTTCAGATGTGGTTCTGGAACTATGAGATATGATAATGATAATGGAAGGCCCCAAGACATCATGAGGATATTCCCACCAAGAAAATCCTCACCTCCGAAATCTGGTTTCTCCCAAGAAAAGATATCACTGAGAATAAAGCTAGAAAAGGGCTCTTGTGACAAAAATTTTCCTTCGAGATAATTCTCGGCAAGAAAAATTTCTTGAGAGTTGGAGTTTCCTTCAAGACAATTATTGCTGAGAAAGGATTGTTGTGCATGGAGTTTCCCTAAGGGGGTTTCACCGAGAGGAGTTCCATTTGAGGCTGGGCTTATCTCTAAGATGGAATTTTTGGCAAGATGGATTCATGGCGATAAGGCCTTCGAGGAGGATAAGAGCTGTAGTAAAATCTATCAAAAGAAAAATTTCTCAGAGAAAATGACTTGATGGGCCAAAGGAAAGCTCTGAGGTTCTCTTTGAGTAGATTTTCTTTTAGGGTGACGTGGCTTCTAGGGGCCTGCATTTTCTTATAGGTATTTTATTATTAGTGTGGGAGGATGGATGGGTCAAAATATTATGTATAGACCTATCTATATATATTATATGTACAAAATTAGTTATGAACTAGAGGTCAGATCGAGACAAAATTTATATCGTAGGAATCTTCTTGACAAGATAAGAAAAAACAATGTTATCTATTTAAGGTTTAGAATGGTTTGAAAAAAGATCGAAATTTTTAGACCCCATCTCCATGACGACACCTTGGATCTTGGTTCAATATAGTAACCAATTCCTCCTAACCTATGTTTTGGTGGGAAATAGGAGAGGGTTTGTTACAAAGTGGTATAAGAGCATCTAGGTAACAAAAAAATTCCTGTAAGGGGTCCTTATAATGATTTTAGGAAATTAAATAGACTAATGTTTATGTTTTAAAAGGCGACCTATAATTGATTGATATGGTCATCATGTGATTGAGTTATATGGCACGGTATTAGAAATTGATATGTTTTCATTGTTATTGTGTTGCTAGATATATTTTATTGACGAGGCATGCATATATATTGGTGCTAATGACTTGTTGATTCACTAATATTGGTGTGCTAATATGGTTGTTTGATACAACTATCTTACTAAAAAAATCATCAAAATTAAGATAATGGACATGATTTGTTTTGTCATTTATTTATATCATTATGTATTTAACATTTGTGTGTGAATGAAAACACATCACAAGTAGTAAACGACAGTGAGAAAAAAAAGGAGGATAAGAATGGTGTGATATAGCTCTGATCAATCATAACATGGATATGAAGAAGAGAGATCATTTTTCCAAGGGGGAGGGGAAAACTCTCTTGATTGGATGGATACATTGAGGAGTCTAAGGGCCGATATTAGGATTTGTAAGGATGATAATGTAAGGTTGGTAAGGGCTCGAGAAAATAAATTTGAGGAAAATGCAGTCATACTGCAAAGGATCTGAGACTTACAAAGATAAAGGAAGCGAGAGTTGGGAGCTAGTCATAATGATAGACAAAGCCCTTTGAATTTAGAAGAGAGAAAAATGGGGAAAATGGTAGCAGGTCTAGGAAGAGACACATGTAGGAAAGTGAAGACATCATGAGAGGGAATACCCCATTGAGCACTCGAGAGAGAAGGAATAGTAATTATGGGCATCCATCTGATATACCTTCTAGTTCCTTTACTAGGAGGCATCATCATCAGAGAAAGTGAGAAGGGGAATATATGCCCTAGGAATTTACGAAATCAAAACCACCCACATTTGATGGGGAGATGAAGAAATCTAAAGATATAGAATCCTGCTGCTTGGAATGAATAAGTTCTTTATAATCCACAACTATTATTAGAACATGAAAGCAAAGGTAAACACCTATAACGTGAAGGGAAAAGATGATATATGGTGGGAAGATTTGAATAATGTTAGGGGCATAACTAAAGAGGGTTTGAATTGCAATGAACTTGAAATTCTCTTCAAAGAAAAATATTTATCAGACAACTATTATAATAGAAATGAAAAATAATTGTATGAGCTCGGGATGGGACAAATTTCATATGAAGAATATGTCACCAATTTTATGGAATTGCTGAGATATGTGCCATATCTTAAAGATGAGAAGGAAAAATTCAAAGGTTTATTAGTGGGATTCATTTATCATTACAAGATTGAATTGAGATCCATGAGACTCATACATTGAATGATGTCATTAAAAAGGTGAAACACTTTTATGCTCAATCCAAGTGCAAGAAAAAGTTTAAATTTGATTGGAAGTCTAAAAAGAATGCCAAGTTCAAGGGAAAAAGGCATAAAATTATTAATGAATCACATATTGTCCCTACTACTCAAGAGATTCAATGAAGGCTAATAAATGTGGGCAAGGATCGAGTTTCTCAAGAAGAATCCAAGAATTATGGGAAGGGTCCATATAAGTGCTAGATATGTAGTAAAAATCACTTGAGGAAGGATTTCCCACAACACATGCACATTGGTTCGAGGTTGTACAACACACAAGAAGCACACAATTTGTGATATGTGGCACGTGGTATCCTCAAGATCTACATGACACTAGACAATCAACATGAAGACCATGAGGATTCCATAATCGAGATGGAAGGTAAGGTTTGCAAATAAATGATTTCTAGTTTGATTCACCCCAGTTATAATTATAGATATGTTAGCCATGAACTTGTGATATGATTTCAATTGAACAAATAACTGCATGAGGAATCCAAATTAAATTAAATAGTTAGTAAATGCTAATAGACTTCAATCCATTCAAAGAAAAGTAAAATCTTTGGTGTGATTTCCCATATATGATTGATGTCTAGTTTATTGATTATGGAGTGTTGGTAGCCCAACACCTAGAATCTAGAGAGTTAGAGATTACATGAAATTTTTATATGTGCATTTAGTTGTTTGATTCTATGTGTCTCACTTGAGTAGCATAACTATATATAGTCTCCTAAAGGGCTCATGAAATACTCATTGTACTATGTTTTCATGTATCTTAGATTCAATTATCTTTGATTATAATTCATGTAGATTTATTAGTTTTAGAAAAGAATACTGAGAGAAATATTGCAATTTTTTTTACCATTTCTCAAATCAAGTATGAATTGGAAAAATATATATTTGTATAAAATAATTTAAAGTATTTCCAATTTTCATGTTTTCACCCTCTTTATCCCATAAAAAAAATATCATATTTCTTTAGTAGAAGTGGTAGAAAAAGTACAAATTTTACATGCTTATGACATTTAGAGTGATGTGTTGAAACAATTGGTCTCATGACATTTAGAGTGATGAGTTGAAACAAATGGTCTCATATAGATGTTGAAAGAAACCTTAACCAAAAAAACATTATTCAACTAAACTATCATTTACATTAAAAATGGAAAATAATTTCATTGTTAAAGATTACATGATAATGCATGAATGCTAGACATTATTCTTAAGGAAAAATAGTGGTACATGTTAATTGAAGCATGTAAAGCATTATTTTTAAGGCAAAACAAAGATACATGAAGTAAGAAATGTTTTTTCTATCATCATAAGAATTATTGAAAAAATAAAATAAAATGAGATTTTTCTAATTACTCATTTCGCAATTCTTCCTCATTTGATCTCTCATTATTTTGGAATTTAATTAGTGGCCAATGAGCGCCAATTTATATTTAGGACACCAAATGATATTCTATTGAGCATGTTGTGCCATTTCGTTGTAAACTTTTTATAACAGAGCTAAGTTTCGATATACATATTCCATGGCATATGATTAATTAATTGAAGTATTATTTTATTTGATGTTCAATAAGTAGGATTAATTAATTAAAGTATTCCACAAGAAGTATGATCAACGACCTATCATGTGGAAAAACCATAAAATAAATACATAAATACATATACCATGAGAACATACACTTGAACATTGAGGTATAACGTGGAAACCCTTCTAGGATAAAAACCACCAAATCTTGTTTGTTATTTGATGTAATAATTTCACCTACTCTATTACATCAATTTTTTTGTGAGCCACCACTCACAGGAAGTACCAAATCCCTTTTATTTTTTGATAGCACCAACTAGCAAGAAGCACCTACTCCCTCCTTTTGTAGATACTTGATCAACTTACCAGAATCACCATGTGAAGCACCAGCTTGATGGATTTGTCGCGAGAACTAACTTGAAACTCCTTGAAATTGTAGGAGGAACCAACTCCCAAGGCTTCCTCAAACACCCACTAATATGGAAACACCAACTTCATGTTTTCAGGATCCAACCTACACTCAAAAAGGAAATAATATTTTATGTACTGGGCATCCAATCTCCCTTATTTTAGCTTTCTTCTACTCTAAAACCTTCTCTCTACTCAGTCCATGCAGAACTTTTTTCTCTGTACATTCTGAAACATCATACAATCACATAGAGCTCTTTGATCTTGATCCTCTAGTTCTACACATGCACTCTCAACCTCCTCTTCGCAACCTAGGCACACTCAACCCTCTCTTTTCAACATAAAATTTCTCAGTCTCTCATTGCAACCTACACACACTTGGAATCTTCTCAATAGTGCACTCACAGGTAGAAATCTCCACTCAACTCCCTCAACACAATGTTGCATACTTCCCAAGTGCATACTCCATGCATGGCTTCCCATACTGCATAGGACAAATCTTCTTGACCGATCTCATCCCACTGTTGCATCGAAATTTCTTGGCCATTGTAGCCAAATTAATTCAAGGAATGGGCATTTGAGTGTTCTTCCATACTAAGACATAAATCTCAGTTAATCTGTATACTCAAGGAGATCTTCTATTAAACTCTACAAGCACACAGAACATGGATCTCCATTCCAATTATGATTCTCATTTAATACTAGGAATGAGCTCTTGAGAATTTCTCCACACTAAGAAATAATTCTTAGTCAAACTACACATAGATCAAAATGTACTTTAGCATGGATTCTATATGCTTGGTATGATATTCATCCAATTTCATGAAGCATGCAAGGAAGACCAATCATATCTATTATGGAGTCAATTTCCACCTCTGTAGATCATAGTCCTCTTTGTCTTAGTCTCCTCCCTTTGACAGTGACCATTGAGTCCATGGAAGCTTCTGTGCAATCATGGTCCTTGCCAACTACCAACTCATTCATGCCTACATAATCACTTGCATAGATCTTCCAAATATGGAACAAGTTCCAATCTTGGCCCAAGGCACTAAGGAACTATCAAATATAACTCTACGATCCTTTTTTGATTATAGCCCCTCTCATGCTGAAACTTAACCTCTTTTCCACCATAGGACCACTTCTTTTGACCACCGACTGAGTCTTTAGGCGCTAGGCTGCTCTACGCCCTGCATGAGCCAAGTTCCTTTGTTGACGACTACACACATTGGTCACACCTCTACGTGGGGAAACCACCCATCATCTCAAAGGTTGGATCTCCTTTATTTATATGTGAAACAATCAAAAGGGGGTTAACACCTATCTGCTCCCAAATCCTCCGCAACTCTTTATTTCCTATGTGCCCTTGGTTTTTACCTATAGCATAGATCCATGTGTGGGTGCTAAAATCGTAGATCCCTTCCTCCCAACATATTGAGTTTGGGCATCATTTTGAACTCGTTGGGGTCATGCCACCGAGTCGACATGTCCTATGGGGACTTGCCAACCTCATTCTCATTCGTTGTCACTTTTCCCCAAGGATACCTATCAGTCCTCCATGTCCTGACACATTATCTTCCCTGCATTCCTTATCCATTCCCTTTATAAACTGCAAGTTTTATTCCTATGGGATTAGTTGTCTAATAGGGTCCTCCTACAATTTGACTAGCCAATCAAAGGCCCCATCGGGATGAGCTATCTGACTGACATGTCTTGACGCTTAATTCGTGACGCATTAAATTTGCATATCATTAACAAACTTCTGGGATGTTCGTAGAGGGATGAGTTATCTTGGTGGAGTCCGCCCAATTCCTTTTTCACTGTTTGCCTCTTTTTTCATTGCCATCATGTCCAGATGCCCTACAATATGACACATTTTCTTTGCAATTGTTTATTAACCTCCAGGGTCATACCTCCGGGATGATGTTACTCCTTCCATGTGTCGACCTATGAGTGGTAACATGTGTCACCCAGAAAAGGTCCATTTAATTTCTACCACCCGTCCTCTCAGAGGAGAGAGAAAAGGTCCTCCAATTCCTTATTTTGAGACCAACATCTGTTATAACAAAAAACCACCAGGTTCAAAAATATGTCTCTAGTACCACTCTTTATCGGATTGTGGTTTTGTGAGGGGTGCCCTTGGAGTAGATCTCCACCGTTGATCTTTGTGATCAACTATGCGGTAATCCACTTCCGAGACCTAGAGGCATGACAAGACTTCCCTCTATCGGGATTTAAGAATGTCAATGCATGGCCCGACGCATATCTCCCATTGATTGCATTGTGTTCCCCTTTTCAATTTTGGGGTTCGCCCTCAGCAGGATAAGTTGTCGAAGTGGGGACCTCCAGTTCAACTCATCATTGATCTACACTATACTTTCATGTCGTTACATCCACCACCCGACGATATCTCTTTGTGTTCAATTTACACTCCCCCAAGAAATATTTTAGAGGTTTTTTGTCACTGTATGGACCTCTTGGTGGCTTTATCATTGGTTTTCGCTGCTAGTATTATCGCCACCGAAATCCCACTTGCTTATACTTGGGCACTAAAATAATTATTCTAGGGTGAACCCTCTAGGGTAAGCCTGTTGGGGCAACCTATAATGTGGGCTCCTCTGATCTAATCCACCACTATGACATCTACTTGGTACTCTCGCTTAGAGGCTCCTCCAGTATTTCCACTAATTTTGAAATTTATGCCAACTTTGGCTCCACGCCAAAGGCTCACCAACCACCTTTAGTAATGCTATGGAGACCTTGGGGTCACCAGACTTTGAATGGATCTATATTCTGATACATGAGGCCATTTGTAGACCTCCACATATCATTGTAAAGCTATTTTTGATAACTATCCAACTATTATGTTTATAGGAGAATCTGAGAAAATATCCTAATATATAAATTCCTCCAAAGCCTGAGTCTCCCAACCATGAAAGTCATCATCTTATGGCTTCTCCAATAAGCCAGTTATTATGATGATTCTCTACAAGAGATTGCAACAACCATGGGACTCCTATTGAGCTTAACACATCAAGCACTTCAATTCAACCATCTACTACCACTTGCCTCACTTCTCATCTGGTTAACATCAATTAAACTAGATGATAAGTGACAACATCAGATTGGGTAGGAGGAGCCCACATTAAAAGTTTCCCTTACGAGCTTATCCTAGAGGGTTCACCTTGGCGGAATTATTTTATTGCCCAAGTCTAAGCGAGTGGGATGAAGGTGGCGGTAAGAATAGCAACTAAAACCAATGATAAAGGCACCAAGAGGTCCAAACAGTGACATCAAAACCTGTAAAATCTTTCTCGGAGGAGTGTAAAGGGAGCATAAAGCGATATCATCGGGTGGTGGACGTAAGGAAACAACAACAGAGTGTAGACCAATGACGAGTCGAACGTGAGGTCCCCACTTCGGCAAATTATCCCGCTGAGGGCGAACCTGGAAATTGAAAAGGGGACCACAATGGAATAATCAGGAGGTAAGCATCAGTCCATGTGGCGACATTCGGACATCCCGATAGAGGGAGTCTTGTCATGCCTCGAGGTCTCAGAAGTGGATTACCACACAGTTGATCACAAAAATGAACGGTGGAGAGCTACTTCGAGGGCACCCCTTGCAAAACCACAATCCGCTCAAGAGTAGTACTAGAGATGTATTTTGGAACCTGGTGTTTTTTTATTATAACAGAGGTTGGTCTCAAAATAAGGCCTTGGAGGATAGGTGGTAGAAATTAAATGGAACTTTTATGGGTGACACATGTTACCACCATCTACTACCATTAGTCGTATAAATTAAATGACTAGTAAAGGTAGATAGGCTTAAATCCATTGATAGTAAACTATGTTTGATGTGATTTCTCATGTATGATTGAAGTCTAGTTTATTGATTATGGAGTGTTAGTAGACCAACACCTAGAATTTAGAGAGTTAGAGACTACACTTAATTTTTATATATGCATTTAGTTGTTTGATTCTAGGTGTCTCAATTGAGTAGCATAACTATATCTACTCTCCTAAAGGGCTCATGAAAAACTCAATCGTACTATGTTTTCATGTATCTTAGATTCAACTATCTTCGACTAGTCAAGTAGATTTATTAGTTTTAGAAAAGAATTTTTAGAGAAATATTGCAATTTTTGTTACCATTTCTCAAATAAAGTATGAATTGAGAGAAGATATATTTGTATGAAATAATTTAAAGTATTACCAATTTTCATGTTTTCACCATATTCATCCCATAAAAAAAATGAAACACCATATTTCTTTAGTAGAAGTGATAGAAAAAATACAATTCGTACATGCTCATGACATTAAGAGTGATGTGTTGAAACAATTGGTATCATATATACGTTGAAAAAAACCTTAACCAAAATAAAAATTTCCAACTAAACTACCATTCAAACACTAGAAATGGAAAATAATTTCATCCTTAAAGGTTACATGATAATGCATGTATGTTAAACATTATTGTTAAGGAAAAATAGTGGTACATGATAATTCATGTATGTCAAGCATTATTTTTAAGGCAAAAAAATGGTACATGAAGTAAGATATGTTTCTTTTATCATCATAAGAATTATTGAAAAATAAAATAAAATGAGGATCATAGGATAATTTTCCAATTATAATTTAGACAAAAATAGATTTTCCTAATTACTCACTTTACAATTCTTCCTCATTTCATTTTTTGGTTATTTAGGAATTTAATGAGTGACCAATGAGCGCCACTTTATATCTAGGATACCAAATGAAATTCTATTGAGCATGTTGTGCCATTTTGTTTTAATTTTTTTATAATAGAACTAAGTTTTGATATACAAATTCCATGACATATGATTAATTAATTGAAGTATTATTTTCTTTGATGTTCAACAATTATGTTCGTAATGATGATTTATTTCCATAAATCTTTGATCAAAATCCCATTGCCCATTGGTTTTATATATTCTTTTCTTGAAATGATAGAAATATTTATTTTTCATTACAATGAAAATAATATTGATGTAGAAAGATGGTTTTATATATTCTTTTCTTGAAATGATATAAATATTTATTTTTCATTACAATGAAAATAATATTGATGTAGAAAGATAAAATTTTGTGGATTGTATGATGTATGCACCATTACTTATATATGATTTCACCTAATGATAATGTTATTTTGTGGATATGTTATTGAAGAATCACGTAAATATTGATGAGAAAAACCAATTCTTTGGCATCAATCTCCCATGTTTTCATATTTATCACAAATAATTTCTTATATATGATTTCACCTAATGATAATGTTATTTTGTGAATATGTTATTGAAGAAGCACGTAAATATTGATGAGAAAAACCAATTCTTTGGCATCAATCTCCCATGCTTTCATATTTATCACAAATAATTTCATGTATGTAACTTTCTAGAATCCTCCTTGAAGTATTCAAGCACGGAATATATTTTTCCTTCATTCTAGAAATGACAAAAATGGCATAAATCACAAGGCTTTTGTGCCAGTTTGGTATTAATACACCTCCTTCTCCTTTGTGACTTCCCCACACACCTCCATCATAGGAAACTTAACAAGAAAACATAATCCATCCTGTGATAAATAATTATATAGTTAATTCTCTGTTATATGTGTGGGAAGCAAGAGGGACAAGTACAATTATGAATTATATGTTATTTATACTTATAAATAAAAACCAACCATTCTTGTATCACCATAAATTATATTTGAAAATTAATCTATTAAATGTTGTAAAATAGTAATTGAATTTCCTAGTTGTTTTGTAAGCTCTCTATCCAATAAGTTTACTACATTTTAATAAAATTTTCATTCAAATTCTACAAAAGTTTTAGGGAAAAGTTTTTAAAACATTTATACTATAATTTTATCTAAGTTTTGGTTGCTCATCACATAATACATATTACTTCAATGTTTTATTCATTTCTCAAAGTTGTTAGGTAAATATTACTCATCACAGAAGAAAATGAATTGTGTTTACAAACATGATTTTCAGGTACATGGTTTTGGTCACTCTTCATATGTTGTCCACATTATTTCATTTCACAAAGCCAATAAACGGGCTTGGAATTTTCCATTGAAAATTTTCTTTTAGCCAATATTAAAATGTCATTTCATTTTTTTGAATTAGGGATTTTGAAGATAAATATTATTTATGATTTGTGTTGCTATTTTATGCTTATAATTGTTTCTTTATTGTATAAATTATTATCTCTTTCATTTTTAATCCTAATATTGGTATGATATATATCGTTAATATATACTCTTCACGGAAATTTATCTAATTTCAATGCTAAAAAATCCTATGCTCCGTGATGTGACTAACGTGGGAGTTATTTTGGAGCTGCAAGTGAGTTTTGTCTATAGCCAAGGATTTGGGAATCATGAAGTGAGTATCATGTGTGAGAATGTGCTAAGGGGAGAGAGAATGAATGCATAAGTGCCACAAAATAATAAAAAATGTTACTTTGGATAAGAAAAATTTTAAACTACATGTAAATTGGCATATGATTATAATACATGGTGAGGCATGTGTATCACTCTATGTTGATGAGTGGAGGGAGTGTGAGGGAAATTGTGCATGTAGGTTTTCCTTATTGAATACAAATAATTTCAATAAGTCAAGTTTAAAGGGAGATTTTAAGGTAAGCTTAAGTTGATCATAAATTCTAATAAGTTTAGATTATAGTCATGATTTTCAGGTTAATGTAATGTAATAAGGAATATAAATGGGCTTGGTATCCTTTGTTGTAAGGCATATTTTTTTTCCAAGAGTATTTTCTTGAGTGGGAAATGGTTAATCTACATGAAATTTATTTTGGGTCTCTTGTCCCACAAAAAGGGGATCTAAGGCATCCTATGTAAATATGATATCTAGAAAAAAATCAGTTGGAAACTTTTTGTTATTGGAGGCATGACCAATCATGATAGTAACAATCATGCTTTGAATTGAAAAGCTACAACCTAACATCCACATCTTGGTATATATATCAATAATGTGATAATGGATTTATATTTTTATCCATCATTGATATACATCGGAATCAAACTATAATTTCACTCATGATGTATCATTTTCCCAAGCGGAACCACATCTCTAATGAACTTGATATGATGTGATGTGTGATTGTGCCATAAACAAAATTGTGAGGTTCACTTGTGATCCAGGTGGATATTGGTGGTCACCCGCCTATTCCACTTGGGGCTCCACCATTGTTTATTTCAATTTTTCAGTTTCGGCGCAGTTTACTATCTTTAACAGTTTTTCGGGTCCTAAACTTCCGGAGCCGTTTTAAGGCCCTAAACGACGTTTTTTGGGAAAACAGAGAGAAACATGGGTCCATGGACCAATTTTTCTTGTTCCAAATTTGTAGTCCTCGGATAGATCTTTCTAACGAGGTATGGTACGCGTCAAATGGAGATCATATGCCAAAGTTACGCCCCTGGGAAGTTGAAACACCAATTTACCCAAACGGGGCCCATAGTTTTGGCGCTTCATCTCCTAGGGTTAGGGTTTTGGCTGTTTAGGATTTCCATTGTTTCTAAATAATAAATAGGCCCTCGAGCCTCATTGTAACTCAGTTCAGAGGCCTGTAGCCGCCACATCTCTTCTCAGAGATAGCTACCAGCGCCCTAGCTAGTTTTATTTCCATTATGTCTGTAAGCAAATTTCAGTTCTTTAACATTAATGAAATGAAGTGTTATTTCCGCTGCATCTCTGTATTTATGGTTATATGTTTATTCTGTTGCATTCCTGCATAAATCCGGATCGGTGGTCGTGGGGTATTGCTTTTTTCTCGTCCTTCTTTATATCTGCCATTCCGGGGTATAGGAGGCTAGGGCTCGATGCAGTGGAACCTTTGCAAGATCGACTCGCAAACCTCGACGGATGCCATGGGGGATGAAAAGAAAGATGAGGCAACGGGGAGATCCTATCAAAATATTTCTAGAAGGTATAAAAAAACAAAGGAACGCGATGATGGATAACTTTCATTGAGGATCCTTCAACGGCTGCACGGGCGGTGCCTGCACATCAGTGGCCACTGCGGAGGCGCGACTCCTTTTGGAACACAAGTAAATTTTTACATTCCCATATTTGAGGGTCAAATAGACGCAGATGCCGTAGATAGATGGTTGAATCTGTTAGAAGGATACTTCTCGGTTCATGACTTTTCAGACCGGGAGAAGATTATTTTTGCACTCCTCAAAGCTACCCCCCATGTTAAGGACTGGTGGGAAACCTACTGTGAGAACAAAGACCAGACAGAACCCTCTCTGTTCTCAGCCGTACCAACTTGGAATTCTTTCCGGGACGCCGTCAAGGAACAGTACTATCCTGTGGGGAGCTATGAGGACAAGTACATACAATGGACCACGCTGCGACAACAAAGGGATCAAGATGTGCATGAGCTGACGAATCTGTTCCATACCATGCGCACAAAGTTGGGTATCAAAGATTCAGAGAAACATACGATAAAGAGTATCATGACTATGCACGGATACATTCGGGCAGGAAATGGAATTCTGTTGTCTCCTCTTAATTAGGCACTCCCGTTATCTTGCCAAGATTGACGAGAAAAATTAGCGAAGAAGCGAGACTTTGGATCTGTGAATCAAAAGCAAGGGAAAGGTGCTTCCAAACCGCAGAACAAAGGACAGAGCCAAGGCATGGTGGCTAAAGGCAACTCATCGAAGCCACAAGAAAAGAACAGCACCGCAAAGCCAAAGAAGGACACGGGAAAGTGGTGTGAGTTCCATAAGAGCTCCACTCAAAACACACGTGAGTTTCGGGCCAAGCAGTCGCTAGTGGCCGAGATGAGGGCTTCTGAGTCAGATGCATGCTCTGACTCCGAATCAGAACCTGAAAAGGCGAATGAAAAATGGAAACAGATTATTGATGCGGAGCCCAACGCCACTGTTGCCACTGCAAAGATCCAAAAGGAGGAACCGAAAGATCCAGAGGAGGAGGAACGTCTCTTCCACTCCCAGATGTGGGTAAAGGGCTCCCCGGTACAGTTCATTGTCGACAATGGGAGCCAAAAGAACCTTATTTCAGCAGACGCCGTGAAGCGGTTGGGCTTGCCGACCACAGCTCACCCACATCCATACACCATCGGGTGGCTTCACCAAGGACGAGATCTCCGTGTTAGCCAACAGTGCCGCCTTCCCTATAGCATCAAGCCCTTCACGGATGAGGTATTATGTGACGTTGCTCCTATTGATGTTTCTGATGTATTATTAGGACAACCATACTTGTGGAAGCGTCATGCCGTGTATGAGTCTCGGCCTCGTGCTGTTATTGTTACTTTGGGAAATAAGTTGTACAGGATACCAGAGGTACCACCTCCTGCCGCTATCTCTTTGGTTACTGCAAAACAATGTAGTAAGCTCATTTCCCAAACCAGGAAATTCGTTTTCCCGATGATCCGCCCCCAGGGCAAGAAGAAGACTGTGGCCACGACCTCCAGACAGGGCCCCTCTGCACGACAACAACAAATGGATAAGGTCGTGGAGGAGTATGGGGACATATTCACCTCACCCACAGGGGTTCCTCTGCACTGCCAGGTCAAGCACCCGATTGATCTGACCCCAGGTGCGCCACTACCCAATGGACCGATCTATCGACGCTCTGTTCTGGAAAATGATGAAATTAAGAGGCAGATTCAGGAGCTGTTGCAGAAAGGTCACATCAGACCAAGTTCATCGCCCTGTGGGAGCCCGATCGTGTTGGTACAGAAGAAGGATGGGACGTGGAGACTCTGTATTGACTATCGGGCGCTGAACAAGATCACTGTCCAGAATAGGTACCCAATCCCACGGATTGATGACCTTCTGGACCAAATCAAAGGTGAAAAATATTTCAGCAAGATCGACCTGAAGTCTGGGTATCACCAGGTACCAATTGAACCCTCCGATGTGTGGAAGACTGCCTTCAAAGCCAAGGAAGGCCTTTTCGAATGGCTGGTCATGCCTTTCGGGTTGACGAATGCTCCCGCAACCTTCATGAGGATGATGGACGACATCTTGTGGCCATTCAACAACTCATTTGTAGTGGTGTACTTGGATGACATTCTGATCTTCAGCCAGACTTGGGAAGAGCACCTTCACCACATCCGACAAGTCCTCCAAACACTGCGGCAACACAAGTTGTGTGCCAATCTGGAGAAGTGCACTTTTGGCATGACCCAGGTTCAATATCTGGGATACATTATTGATGAAAGGGGGGTGCATGTGGATCCAGCCAAGATCCAAGTCATTCAGGATTGGCCAGCCCCAACCACTATAACAGAGCTTCGCAGCTTTCTAGGTCTTGCTAATTTCTATCGGAGGTTCGTGTTGGGATTCTCTCATATCACTTGGCCCTTGAGTCAAGTCACCAAGGGAGGAGCGAGAGAAAATTTTTTTTGGTTAGAACCTCAACAGAAGGCGTTCACAGAACTGAAAAACCGCCTCTGTTCTGCCCCAGTGCTCACTTTACCAGACTTGCAACAGCCATTTGAGATCGAGACAGATGCCTCCGACTATGCTATTGGGGCAGTTCTTACTCAACAGGGACATCCAGTGGCATTTCACAGTGAGACATTGTCTGACACAGTTCGCAAGTACCCCACATATGACAAAGAAATGTACTCCATTGTGCAAGCTTGTCGACAATTGAAGCATTACATTTTGGGGAAGGAAACAATCATCCACACAGACCACAGGCCCCTGCAGTTCATACAGACACAAGGGAAGTTGCAGAATGATCGCCATCAGAAGTGGTCCACATATCTGCAACAGTTTCATTTGAACATCAAGTACAAGAAGGGTAGCACTAATCATGTTGCAGACTGCCTCAGCCGACCACCGATCGTGGCGCTCACCACTGTGCTCAACTCTTGTGGGCACGAGACTTCTGATTGGCCGCTTCTCTATGAGAGTGACCCAGAATTCGGCAAAACTTACAAGGCACTCTTGGGGGGTACGCAAGTTCCAAATTTTCACCTTCAAGATGCACTTTTATGTCACATGGGACACCTTTGTGTTCCTTCAAGCGAGCGTGCTAAGATGATATGGGAAGCACACTACAGTCGAGTCGCTGGGCATTTCGGGGTCGAGAAAACAGTAGCAATCCTGCAGCAGTATTTCTATTGGCCGAACCTTCGAAAGGATGTCGAGAAGCACATCAGATCCTGCACTGCTTGTGCCATTGCCAAACCGACCATCAAGAAGCAAGGCCTATATACTCCTCTACCTCCCCCTAGTCGACCTTGGGAATCCATCTCCATGGATTACATGTCGGGCCTGCCTTCTACTAAGCAGGGAAATGACTGTGTTTTTGTGGTCGTCGACAGATTCTCGAAGATGGCCATTATGGCGGCCTGCAAGAAGAATATCACAGCAGAAGCCACTGCTAAACTCTTCTTCGAACGAGTGTGGGTGCACTTTGGGATCCCACAGTCTATCATATCAGATCGGGATAGCAGGTTCCTCAGTGCATTTTGGTCCAGCCTCTGGTCGATGTTGGATACCAAGCTCACCAAGTCCACAGCTTTCCATCCCCAAACAGATGGCCAGACAGAGGTCGTCAACAGAATGATTGTACACATTCTGCGCATGTACAATTCAAAGCATCCACGCACATGGGATGAGAGCCTCCCCTATGTACAACATAGTTATAATTGGGCTCTCCACAGTTCAATCGGCCATAGCCCCTTTCAGGTGGGCTTGGGATTCCAGCCACTATGTCCCATTGACGTAGCCATGCCATTTGCAGCTGCTCAGGCCGATTCAGCGCACGTCCAGTCTGAAGTCGACAAAGCAAGTAGCTTCATCGAGCGCATTCAACACATCCGCCAACAGGTTCATGATATATTGGACAGAGCTAATGCGAAGTACAAGCAGCGCCATGATCAACACCGGGTGCCACACAACTTCCATGTGGGTGACAAAGTATGGCTACATTTGCAGAAGGAGCGCCTCACTGGACCCCACCGCAAGCTTCGCCCGCTCCGATACGGGCCGTACACCATCACCAAGGCTGTAGGGAACAATGCATTCGAGCTCAGTATTCCACCATTCCTTGGTCTGCACCCAGTCTTCAATGTGGATCGCCTTCGTCTTTACTTCCCACCTCTACTGGACACCTCGGACATTGCAGAACAACTCACACCAACTGAGTTAAATCCAGACTGCATGGAACAGGCCACCACAGATTGCATCATGGACATGCAAATCAAGAACACTCGCCAGCAGAAGATCCAACTATATCGGGTTTTCAAAGCTGGCCAACTCCTGCACCAAGGAAAGTGGTTCACCAGGGACCAAGTTCAGCAGAAATTTCCTCATCTCATGGGGGAACTTAACGCAATGGGGACCATTGCTTCCTAAGGGGGGAGGAATGATCCAGGTGGATATTGGTGGTCACCCGCCTATTCCACTTGGGGCTCCACCATTTTCTATTTCAGTTTTTCAGTTTCGGCACAGGTTAGTATTTTTAGCAGTTTTTCGGGTCCTAAACTTCCTGAGCCGTTTTGAGGCCCTAAACGACGTTTTTTGGGAAAACAAAGAGCAACATGGGTCCATGGATCGATGTTGCTTGTTCCAAATTTGTAGTCCTCAGATAGATCTTTCTAACGAGGTATGGTATGCGTCAAACGAAGATCGTATGCCAAAGTTACGCCCCTGGGAAGTTGAAACACCAATTTACCCAAACGGGGCCCATAGTTTTGGCGCTTCATCTCCTAGGGTTAGGGTTTTGGCTGTTTAGGATTTCCCATTGTTTCTAAATGATAAATAGGCCCTCAAGCCTCATTGTAACTGAGTTCAGAGGCCTGTAGCCGCCACATCTCTTCTCAGAGATAGCTACCAGCGCCCTAGCTAGTTTTATTTCCATTCTGTCTGTAAGCAAATTTCAGTTCTTTAACATTAATGAAATGAAGTGTTATTTCTGCTACATCTCTGTATTTATGGTTATATGTTTATTCTGTTGCGTTCCTGCATAAATCCGGATCAACTTGACTAGACCAACCCCTTATTTCAAAACTTCACTAACTTTCCTAAATTCAATTATTTATATCCTACATTAGTAACATCTACTTTGGTCTCTTGATATGCATTTCCTTCATCCCTACTCTACATTTCCTTTAACCAGTAGCTTTAAATTTCCATTCCTCCTCTTGCTTTGGATTTTACTCGAATCCTACTTTGCATTTCCTTGAACCTCCAATTCTCTGGCATCAATCTCCCATGTTTTCATATTTACCACAAACAATTTCATGTATGTAAATTTCATTATAAAATATTAAAGTTAAATTTCTAGAATCCTTCTTGAAGTATAGAAACATGGAATATTTTTTTCTTTCATTCTAGAAATGACAACTAACATAGCAAGAAATTGCATAAATTACATGTTTTGTGTTAGTTTGGTACTAATACACCTCCTTCCTAACTTCCCCACACACCTCCATTGTTTTGGGTTTTTATTTCTATCACAGGGAACTTGACACGACAACATAATCCATCTTGTGAATAAATAACTATTTAATTAGTTTTTTGTTATATGTGTGGGAAGCAAGAGGGACAAGTATAATTATAAATTATATGTTATTTATAATTATAAATGAAAATGAATCATTCTTGTATCATCATAAATTATATTTGAAAATGAATCTATTAAAGTGTTGCGAAATAGTAGCTGAAATTCCTAGTTGTTTTGTAAGCTCTCTATCCAATATGTTTACTAAATTTTAATAAATTTTCATTCAAAGTCTACAAAAATTTTAGGGAAAAGTTTTTAAAATATTTATACTATAATTTTATCTAAGTTTTGTTTTCTTGTCACATAATACATATTGCTTCAACGTGTTATTGATTTCTCAAAGTTGTTAGATAAATATTACTCATCATAGAAGCAAATGAATTTAGTTTACAAACATGGTTTCCAGGTACATGGTTTTAGTAACTCTTCGTATGTTGTCCACATTATTGCATGCCACAAAGCCAATAAATTGGCATGGGATTTTTCATCACAAATTTTCTCTGAGACAATATTAATAAATCTATTATGATCCCATTTTTCTGAATTAGGGATTTTGAAGATAAATCTTATTTATGATTTTTTTTGGTAGTTTATGCTTATAATTGTTTCTTTATTGTATCTCCTTATCTCTTTCATTTTTAATCCAAATAGTGGTATCCGAGATATGGTTAATATATACTCTTCAAGGGGAGTGATTTAATTTCAATGCTAAAAAAAACCTATGCTTGATGACATGATTACCATAGGAGTAATTTTGAAGGTGCAAGAGAGTCTTTTCTATAACCAAGGATATGGGAAACATGAAGTGAGCATAAGTGTGATAATGTGCTAAGGGGAGAGAATGAATAAATAAGTGCTACAAAACAATAAAAAATGTTACTTTGGAGAAGAAAAAATTTAAACTACACGGAAATTGGCATGATTGTAATACATGGTGAGGCATGTGTATCGTAATAAAATCTATGTTGATGAGGTGAGGGAGGGTGGGGAAACTAGTGCATGTAGGTTTTCCTTATTGAATACAAATAATTTAATTAAGTCAAGTTTAAAGGGAGATTTTTAGGTAAGCTTGAGTTGATCATAGAGTCTAATAAGTTTAGATTACCGTCATGATTTTTCAGGTTCATGCTTCTACTAAACCTAATATGTTGTCGATAACATGTAATGTAATAAGGAATATAAATGGGATTGTCATCCTTCGTTGCAGGGTGTATTTTTCACAAAGAGTAATAGCTTGAGGGGGAAATGGTTAAGAACTTGTGCTTTCTTTTGGGTCTCTTGTCCCACAAAAAGGGGGCTCTAAGGTATACTATGTAAATATGATATCTAGAAAAAATTCAATTGGAAATTTTTTGTTGTTATTGGAGGCATGGAAAATCATGATAGTAACAATCATGCTTTGAACTAAAAAGCTACAACCTAACATCCACATCTTGGTATATCTCTCAATAATGTGATAATGGATGGATAGTTTTATCCATCATTGATATGTCAGAGTCAAACTATAATTTCACTCATGATGTATCATTTTCCCAAGTGGAACCATATCTCTAATGAACTTAATATGATGTAACGTGTGATGGCGCCATAAAAAAATTGTGAGGTTAACTTGACTAGACCAACCCCTTATTTCAAAACTTCACTAACTTTCCTAAATTCAATTATTTATATCCTACATTAGTAACATCTCCTTTGGTCTTTTGATATGAATTTCCTTCGATCCCTACTCTACATTTCCTTTAACTACTAGCTTTACATTTCCCTTCCTCTAGCATTGAATTTTACTCCCATCTTACTTTACATTTCCTTGAACCTCCTATCTTCTTAGTGCATGTAAATAAAATTGGTTAATAAACTTGTATTACCATTTATAACATTTTAAATAAGGAACTTAATGAAAATAATAACAAATAAAGCTAAGTGAAAATAATACCAAAATCTAATATGCTATTTTTCTTTTAATTATTTTTTGGTTAGTAGTGAAAATTCTAGTAACAATTGTTAGAGTGTGACTTAGAGGAGAGTGCTCCATGTACAAATAAGTTCTCAAGTACAAGTAAAAATGTTATAAAATATAAATTAAGAAGATAAAGAATATTTATTTTAATAACTAAAATAAACTTTAATAATAATATGATTAAAAAAAATAAGACCAGAAAATTATTTCTTTAACCACTAAAATAGACGCCAATAACAAATTAATTAAAAAAAATTACATAAAACTTGAAATTAATACGCAGAGGAATTCAAAATACGAGGAATTCATAATTTATGATTTAAATCTAAATAAGAATTTACTCTTTAATGTGAATAGCAATTTTACTTTGGAATGAGAGTTTAAAATGAAAATGAAAATTTTGAAATAGTGGTTGGTGTAATTTAGTTAAGACCATGAATTATGTGATTCTACATCATATTTCGATCCAAAATCTCATTACAGAAGTTTTCGAGTCATTCAAAGCTATGCTATGACACATCAGTTATGCCTTATGGCACCATAGCATCAAGAGATTTGCATTTGTAAGCATGCCAAGTTGGCACCCGCCACCATGGATTAGTTTTATCCTTTGTAATTTTTTACTATCTTATATAATATTATAAATTATATATTTAATAAAACTAAGGACGAGATAAGTTAACTATTTAAAAACTACATTAAAAAAACAATATAATGTTTTTTATTTATTTTATGATCTTTGGTTGATAACAAATTTTTTATTCGCATTTGATTTCATGTCGCTCATCTGCATGGAAATGTTGTAAACATTAAATAATATTTGTTATAGCAAATTTTGAAAAACAATATATTGTTTTTTATTTATTTTATGATCTTTGGTTGATAACAAAAATTTTATTTGCATTTGATTTCATGTGACTCATTTGCATGGAAATATTCTAAATATTAAATAATATTTGTTATAATAAATTTTAAGCATTTTTCACAATATATAACAAGGATGATAAATTTTATTTAATCCTGTAATTATTTATTTATATATATATATATATATATATATATATATATATATATATATATATATATATATAATATTAATTTTACATATAAATTGAGGTTAATGTCAATGTGAAAATTAGTAATTCATCATTTATGATTGAAATATAAATAATTTGTTGATATTTTAATTATAATTATAATTTAAATATCAAAATAATTATGATTTAAATAATAAATTTAATGTGAAATTACAAATAATTTATAAATAAAAAATTAATTATGTGAAAATATTTTATGAAAATAAAAAATGATAAAAAAAAATGTTTTTAAAATAATACAAATAGTTTATAAAAATACAAATTTTTAAATTAAAATAGCAAAAACAACCTCGCATTACTCTAGCTTTAAAGGTTACATAGTGAGAAGTACCTCCACCAATGTTGACCACACTATAATGTTAAATCTTACCCATGCAAACCTACATCTTAGCAAGGTCACAACACTGAATTCAAAATAGAACATTACACTGAATTCAAAATAGAACATTACATATCATCCCATTAGTCACTTAATATCCTAATATCATAAGATTACTAGTATGATTTTCTTTGTGAATTACATAGACCCAACCTACAATTAGTTTTCATTCAAGCAAATGCATAACATACATATACGTTAGCAAAAACTAAAACTAGAATAGTCAAAATAATTGTTTGCCACTTAATTTATGTACTCCTAAGAATTTGTATGTTAACTAAAGTCAAAATAATTGTTTGTCACTTAATCTATGTACGGCTAAGAATTTGTAACGTGAGTATTGTAATGCCCCTAATACAATTGTTTGTTGTTAATAATTAGTATTATTATTTTAATATTGAAGTGGAAAGGTTGACTATGAGCGCTAATATTAAGTTGATTAAGTTATGTAATTAAATTTTATAACCATAAATAAATTTTTATTTTATTGAAAATAATATGGGAGATAATATTTGAGTAGTTTTGGTTTCTTCTGGTTAAGTGGTTAAGTTTAAATGGTTAAAGAAAAGAGGAAAGTGTTAGAGATCACAATTGTAATTTTTCTAAATTCTTTAAAAAAAATTGGGAGAAAGATAACCAATGGGAAAGTTAAGTGGTTAAGTTTAAATGGTTAAAGAAAAGAGGAAAGTGTTAGAGATCACAATTGTAATTTTTCTAAATTCTTTAAAAAAAATTGGGAGAAAGATAACCAATGGGAAACAACATAATTAGAAAGAAGGTTACTTGGGGTTGAATGACCAAAATAACTAGAGAGGAATGTTATATTGGATGAAAAAATAAGAATACACATATATGGAGAGAAATACATGCTTATGAAGAAAAAAGGAAAGACCTTTTCCTAATTTGGAAAATCTTAGGGAACGAAAAAAGGTGGAAAAACCTTAAAAAGTAAGAAGATGCTATACAAATATTTTGGAAAGGAAAATAATAATACCACTAAGTGAAAATAGTTGGGGATTGTTCAAAAAATGGAGAGGAAGGAAGACACTTGAGATTGGGGGGAGTTGATGGGGTGTAACTCATTGGTTGGGCGGAACGTGTTGGTTCCTATTTATTTCCAAGGGTGGATATAAATAAATGCATATTGTAATGTGCTTATTTGAAATATTTCATTTAAGTAGAATATTAATGGATATGTTTTATTAATGGAATTATTTTTGCAAAGATACTAACTAGTTGTTTGTCGAAATACCTCTACCTATATAGATAGGTATGTTGAGGTAAGTAGGAACACAATTATTTTTTTATAAATTAATTGAGTAGTGGTTCATGTTGTAATTCGTACATTCGATTTCATGATATTTTCAGAATAAATAGAAAAGGAGATGGTAATATCTAGAGCAAAGACAAATTATATATATAACAGACCCAGGAAAAAGATTCATGTAATAAAATTTAATAAAGGAAAAATAAGGCCACAGTTAAGGGGCACTTATTCCAAGCTCAATGCTAGGAAAATATATCCTATATCCTAGTGGGCATCACTGGATATGTGTTTATGGCTAAGGACGATTGGAAAAGGAAATGTATAAGGCATTAAAATGGAAATAAATATTTTTGACACATTTATTTAGGAAAATAAAGGAAAATAGGAGAATAGAAAGGTATAAGTTCATAGGTTTCATGTGAGTAGGAAAATGAAGGAAAATAATGGAAAATGAAGAAAATAGAGGCTTCATTGATAAAAAGGTTTTTGAGGATCAGTTGGTACCTTTTTTCAATTCAGTTTTGGATCTCTCTCATTATTCTCTCTCTCTCACACTCTTGGAGCATTTCAGCATTGAGCCAATAAAGAGGAAATAAATCAAAAGAAGGACAAGGAAAGGAAAGGAAAACAAAGATCAATAGAGCAAGAGCAGGATCTAACAACTTCAACATGAATACTTGTAGGTAACATATTGCATATGTTATTTTCTAGCTAGTTTGGACATGCATGGCTTATAGTGGCATGGTTTTTATGGGTTTTGACAGTGGTTTTCAGCCTTGCCTTACCTTTTTCTAGATGCCATGGTGTGGTTGGATTTTGATATCGGTTTTGAGCTTTGGATTTTCTAGATGGATTTCAGAATTTGGGGTCGAGGTGGTCTCAAGGAAATTTCCCAAAGAACCTGGAATCCCTTGAACAGTTTTGGCGGGATACATGGTAAATCCCGAGGGTGGTGTCTCGGTTTAGGGCTTAGTGATCCGGGATTGGATTGTGGTAAATATCAAGAGACAAGGAGACGAAAAATTCCTCAAGGATAGTGATGGATTTCTAGAGGAATTCCAATCTCAGTTCATTTTTGTGATCAGAGCACCAATTTTGGTGTGATAATGGTATGGTGAGGGTGGAGGTGGTTTGACCTCTGGATTCTGTTGGTTTTGTGTATATTGGTTTATCCATGAGATCCCATATTGATCCCTGGAATATGGCACGGGGATGACTTACCGAAGAGATATTTGGCTCAACTATGTCTATGGTCGGGTGGTAGGTGGAAGTCCTGAACCTAGTCAGTTATCACCTATGTTTAATGGAAGCTGCATTATCTTGATTTGTACCTATTAATGTGTGTATTTAATGGTTTTTATCTCACTGTTATTTCCATGGTTTTTTGATGGCTATAAGAATGTTTAAATGATTGGTTCATGTCAAGGTTATTTCATGTCTTTACTTGTAAATTTTAATATAATGGATGAAAGACCTAATTGATGTCATATTAGTTCAAGGAAGAGGGTGGTGATCCTTCTCGTAATGTCTCTCAAAATTTTTCTGTCATTTGTGCTCTACCTTGTATCCTATACCTATATATTTCATTCATGCCAAGTGTTTAACAGAGTGCTAGTCCCGGTTGGGGATGGCTGGCCTAGTCGTGGAGTCATTTTTTGGTTATTTGGCATTATCGCCAATTATTTGATGAATTTTGAAAGCTACATGAAGTTTTGGGTAGTGTCTGAGATCCTTGGCTTAAAAAGTGCCTTAAATCTCGCAGACATAGGCACAGGTACAGGTAAAAGAGTCCCTTGACACACGCATGGCTATGTTGTGGGAGCGTCTAGAGCCTCTCAGATGAACCCTTTCCTATATCAGGGGAGCATCCTAGTGTTCTGTTCAACCAAAGTGAGTGGGACCCAAGTAAAAGTTAGCTTGAGGATTGAAATAGCCTTTGGGGGTCCTGTAGCAGGTGCAGGGAGTCTGTGTTATGGTTTTCTGCATCAATTCCACCTCCTTAAAGTCACCAAGGAGGTTGAGTCTTCTCTTAACTGCCCTCATCTCATGTTTACCTTGGTTGGTGGGTTACTTGGTTATATGTGAGGGGAGGTGTACATCACAGGTGGTATCAGGGCGTGGTTTCACTTTCCTTGGGAAAATTTTGATGTTGTCAAGTTTATTGTCGTCATGAATTCGTATGGGTTGTGCATGTGTCTCTCATGTTTGTGGTATATGTACTTGTTGCATTTGCATGGTATTGGTCATTTTGGCAGTGATGTTACCATGGAAGGGCTAATGATGTTGTTATAAATGTGTTTCATGACCATATGATTGGTTATACATGCTAGGTGTTTACATGTTGTCAAGTGTGCAGTGGTATGGTTGAGGTTTTCATGCATGAGGGCATGGTGTGTAGTTGATGTGGTCGTGCATGGATGAACAAAATATAACTATAATGATGTTTATGTGTTGGTATACCATGTGTTACAAGTATATATGTTGTTATGATTATGTTTATACATGTATGACACTAATTGGTTGATCTTGCAGATGAGACATCCTCCCCGAATTATGGTAATGTATGTTGGTTTATTGGGATTTGGTCTAAGCTAACATGAGATGCCTTGGAGGAATAAATCAAATATGTCTAGAAATATGGTAGACTACAAAGATTCTCCTTATGAATCCAATGAGCAACATCGTGTTGGGAACTCATCTAATTTAGCAAATAAAGTGATAAGTTTTAAGGAAGAGATAATGAATTGTAAGGTGGAAAATGATAGAATCATACATGCACAGGAAATTTAAGTAGAAGTAAATGTGGAAATCCTTCAAAGTTTATAAGAATTGCAGTGAAAGGGGCCACTTCGGATCAATTATGGACAGGAGGATGGAACTAATGGGGCATATGGAAGTAGGTTTCCTAGTGGTTACAGGTAGAGTAGAGATGACAAGATTAGAGATGTCATATTCTTGGACACTCCAGATAGGAGAGGTGATAAACATGAGTACTAATCTAGTTCTCATTCTAATAGGCATTATGATCATCATCTCTATCATCCTTACATGAGGAGTGATAGAGGATATTTTTTGGAGGAGTTTAAGAAATAAAAGCCACCTACCTTTGACAGAGAGATGAATAAATCATATGATGTAGAAGCATGATTGCTTGGTATGAGGAAATTCTTCAGGTTGCATGATTATTCACAAAACATGAAAGCCATAATAGCTACGTTAAACCTCAAAGGTAAAGAAAAAATTTGGTGGGAATATGTGAATAATGTCATGGGTATTTATGAAGAGGAACTGACTTATAGGGAGGTTATTTCAGAAGAAGTCTTTGTCAGATATTTACTATGATGCTAGAGTTAAGGATTTTTATGAGTTGCAGATGGGTTCCATGATGAATGATGAGTATACTAGCAGGGTTTTGGAGTTGTTGAGATATGTGCCTTACCTAAAGGAGGATAATGCTAATTTTTAGAGATTCACCAATGGGATGCTAGTAACATGCAAAGACTAGATTGAGTTTGATGAACCTAGATCATTATAGGAGGCCATTTGAAAGCTGCAGAATTTTTATGAGTAATCAAAATGAAAAGTTGAGCCTAAACATGATTTGAAATGAAATGATAAATCTAAAGGAATTTGGATATCAAAGTGGGAAGGACTGGAAGATGCAGGTGAGAAGGAAAATCTTGTTCCTTACAATAATTTCAATACAACTGGAAAGAGACCTGCAGAGCAGCAGGAAAGAGGTGATGGTAGAGCACCGATGGAGTGTTGGATACGTGACAAGGATCATCATAAGAGGTATTGTTCGTAGTATCAGGGTGGTAGAACCTAGATATATAGTGCACATGAGGCGTAGACAATTAGGATGTTGGTCATATCATCACTAGTTTTGATTTAGTTATGGACAACAGGAAGGAAGATAATCAGGCTTCTATCATTGAAATGGACGGTAAGATTTGTGATCAAGTTGTTTCTATTTTGATTGATCTTGGATGTAATTATAGTTATACTAATCCTAACCTGGTGGGTAAGTGTTGTTTGAGAAAAGAAGTGCATGCAAAATATTGGTTAGTGCAGTTGGATACAGGTACAAATAAAAGTGTTCATCATTGGGTAAGAGCTTGTGCATTTGGGTTAAATGGTATGCCTACAACATCGCACTTGAGCATATTTCCATTGGGATCATATAGAATGATATTGGATATGGATTGGATATACCTTCACAGGACCAAGGTGAATTGTTATGAAAATATAGTGATTTCCTGTGCTCTTATACCATGTATAAATTATAGAAACATGTGTATATAAATGGATTCAATCCAATCTAAAATGTTCTAAAGCTAGATACTGAATCCTTATACAAATAAATTGCGGAAATTAAACACAATTTCCAATCACATGAAACAAAGAAAGAATCAAATCAAACCACAACACACATAATTTCCTGGGGAAAGCTTGCAGCTCAAAAACCCTCTATCTTCTATTGTATATTAACGATGGAATCATGAAAAAATTACAATGCAATCTTCTCACAAGAGCCTCTTCACTCACACAATTGTCTCACACTTTCTTCGAAAAAACTGGCCAACACTTAGCCAATTCTCAACCTCTAAATAGCTTGCCTTGCTTGCGCAATTCCTGATGGATGAAATCCATATTTTTTAGGAATTTTGGCCTTCCTAAACTGTGCAAGGATCATGAGAACTCTGATGGATGTCTAGTTGCATGCAGGAAACCTATTAATCACACAACTGATAGTTAACCTCCCTTTAAATTTTGTCTCAACAGGCTATCCATTGGACTTAATATGCATGCAACTATTAATAGTAAATCATCAGTTGCATGGAAGAACACTGATTATGAATTAAATAATATTTAATTCACTTGATATCTCACTAGTGCAACAAACAGTTAAAACTATTCCAACTGACTCTAACTCACCTAACTAAACTGATTACTCATGCATTAAACTAATGCACCAACTGCAATTCGAAATCCATAACTAATAGAATTACTCTGCATGCCTCACCAACCACCCTAAACTTGAAATACATGAACTAATTGAGTTTATCAGGCTCAGTTAACTGTTACAAGTGATCATGAGATAAGATTACATTTTATTGTCCAATTTAATTAAGAGAAAATTAAATTAGATATAACACCAAATTAATTAATTAATTTGGCCTTTACACTAATGTATCGCTAGGACCTATTGGGCCCACACTAGTGTGTGCTGAAATTTCTTGTTGGACTTCAAAAAACATACAAACACGAGACTTGAGTACCAGATGCAAATCATAATCCTCAATACCCTAGTTCATGCGTAGGGTATGGAAATTATTCATGAAATCTAGCATGTCTTGGTCCCTTCCCTGTTTTAGTGTGGTCCAATTTATGTACTCATCTTCATAGCTCCCGATAGTGTGATATTGTTCCTTGATGGAATCTCAAAAATAATTCCAAGAGGGTGTGGCTAAAAATTGTGAGGGGTCCTTCTCGTCCCTCTACTCACAGTAAGTTTCCCACCAATCCTTGACCTGGGGGGATAGTTTTGAGGAGTGAAGAAGTAATATTTTCCCTATCAGAAAAATTATGGATTGAAAAATAACTTTCCAATAGATTTAATAATATATCTAGGGCATCTGCATCTATTTTTCCTTCAAATATAGGAATGTCAAAGTTAAATTGTACCTTAAATAGGGTATTCCCTCTAAAGTTACTGTTGGATGAAGATGATTTTCCTGGTGATATCGGTCAAAGGATTTGGGAAAAACAATCCATTATCTCATTCCTTTATCGCTCAAGGGCCTCTTCGAGAAATTTTTTGAAAGGAAATACTTCTCCCTCATTTTTTTTTTTTCCATGGGATACCATCGAGGTCAATGTTGGGTGCGAGTTTTGTACTTATTTCCTACATCTATTTTCCCCATTGTTACCTTGTGAATACAATCATTAGGACTATATTTGCCTCTTTTCCTGTCTTTCTATCCTAAACCATGTTGTTTTACCTTATTCTCATTATCTTGTCGTTTCATCGATTATTATGATGTATCGTTTCTTTTTGTGACTAACTGGGATAATTGTTAGAATAAGTTCATTGGTCTGTTGTTGTCCTTCCAGGTTTTTTCTTAGCATAAAATATCTATGGCATGAGGTGTACAGAAGCAGTGAAAGTGTGTTGTTACAGTGAGTTGTTACACCATGATGCTGTTACAGACCTGCTATAAACTGTTGTTACAATTGTACCGCTGACTGGACATTTTCAACTTCTGATGCCGACCTGGCCATAATTGTTGTTATGCTACACTTGTCATTTTCCACAGACAACTGTAAAGTAATTATATATTGTATTTTAGGATGAAAAATTTTGGGAATTTTTTTATTGTAATCTATGTTTTCCAGTCAGATTTTTTATTAAGAAGTGGTTGTAATTATATGTATCTAATTTTGATCAGCATGAGAATTGTAAGATTCTCATGACTGATCAGTTCCTCATTTTTATGAACATGTAACCATTATATAAATTGGAAGTTAAGGAGTTAGTGGAGAATACTATTACTTTTGGCTTTGTAATTTTGGTCAGATTAATACAAAGTTATTAAGTTGTTGTTGTTACATGCCTTATCTAGTTTACTTTTTGTTTAAGTTTCTTTCGCTTCCTGCACCCTGCTAGGGAGGAAGGGCCCTCCTCTTTAGCAGGGATTGAAGCGATTAAGGTAGGTGTACATATTTATTATTTACTTTATGTATTAGTGGAAGTGGTGTTGTTGTTTTTCTGGCTATGAGTAGATCTGCTTCAATTCAATATGATTATGTTGTTACACAGATGTCATTAGAGATACCAGCTAGGTAATTATTATGTGGCATGCTAGGTACAGTTAATTGAGGCATGATTACATTCTTGTAGATCATTTTTATTTCTGCATGAGTGATTTCTTCCAGCATTTAATTCAGCAATGATTTCTCTTTATTTTGATTTTCTTCTGGTTCGATATATCAGCACAGACAATGCAATTTTCATTGAAATAAAATACGTCCCTGGATTGATAATTTATGTGTATCGTCTTACTCATTTAACAATGATTAATACAGCCCAACATTTTGGCGCCATTTCCAGAGATGGCAGTGACGATCCAATCAACTAGAATTGTTTATTTGATGATAGAGTGCTCCTAGTCTACAACTATTGGGCAGTAGGATGAGAGGTAATAGCTTGCACATCAGTCTAACATACCTGGGCAAGATCATGATTGCTACACTAGGGCACTTAAAGGTGTAGATTTTGGGTGTTTTTCTCTAGTGTGTCTTTAGCTACACAATTGCTCGACAGTAATATGAGAGGTAAGAACCTGTGTGTCGCTCTAACATACCTGGGCGGGCTCACCATTGTATCACTAAGACACTTATAAGTGTTATTTTTTGGTTGTTTTTTTTGCAGTGTGTCTTTGGCTATACAGTTATTGGGCGATAACACAAGAGGTAAGAACCTGTTCATCGCTCTAACATACTTGGGCGGGCTCACCGTTGTAGAAACTGAAGCATTTGTAGGAAGGATTGATAGACATAGTGTCCATGTGTGCCAGTAGGACAATAGAAAAAAATCCACAACACCCCCACTCTAAATAACTACAGGAAAGACAGGTTGTAAAAAGGAAAATAAGAGTGCAGATTTGGGAAGAAAGACATTCTTTGGAGATCTGATCTTAAAAGAAGAAAAGGAATAGTATAATTCATACAGAGAACACATGAAGACAGGACCACTGAAAGTTGCTACTATATCGAAGCCTGTGGCATTGGTATCTTCCGTGTCTGGACCTCATCACCATTCAAATAACATATCCACTCTTGATATCAGGACTCTAGATGTGAAATAGAAGTGGAAGCTCATTGATCAAAATTTGGAAGTCGAAGGACAAGGGGAGACTAGTGGGGAGAATCAAGGGCCTGAGAAACAAAATTTATTTGAACATCATTTGGATGCGGGTAGTGAAGTGAAACAATTGGTCCTGGAACAACTTGATCCTTTATTTATTTTTAAATCCCCTACATATTCTGAGGTCATTTCATCCCATCACGAAGGGTCAACCTTGGGAGATGAGAACATTAATACAGATGGTTCTGTTACTTTTGAATTCATGATAGTGGTGACATGGGATGAAGCTCCTATGAAAAATATTCCTCCATCATCTCTACCATCCTTTCAAGGGATGGTTGTTGAAGATCATGATATCTTTATGTTCGAGTTTGATGTGTTGTGTAGAGGTTATGACTACACTTCAGATGCTCAGAAGTTGAAATTGTTTCCTTCTACTTTGAAGGGGGAAGCATTAATATGGTTCATGAGATTAGGTGTTGGAACGATCCAAACATCGACTGATATGAAGGAGGCCTTCCGCTTTAAGTATCAAGATTACTTTTGAACCAAGGATTTCAGGAAAAAATCTTCATAATTTCATAGAAGGAGGAGGAGAGTTTGGAAGACTACATGGAATGATTTCATTATAATTTACAAAGGTCTAATTTTGGTAACTTAGCCCTGGAAATTATGAAACCTATATTATTAAGAGGTATAAGAGATGATTTTTTGGATCATTTGAATCTATTTGGAAAAAGAGACATATCGCAAGAACCACTTTAAGAAATAATGAAGCTCTGTTTGTGGAATTCAAGAGGATCATTCAAGGGGAGAAGTTCAGTTTGAGACTCGTCAGTTTGGATACAGAATTCCACAATGGAGGAGTAACCAGAGTAGATATCGGGAATATATTTGAAGATTTTAAAACCAACCTCCTTAGCACTCTCTCTTCCCAGATCACTACTGTACAATTTAATAAAGCACAAGAAGAATTTGAAGCAACCTTAGTGATATTATGTCCTCGATCCAAGAAGAAACATTTAGAAAGAGAATTTGGACTGAATAGCGTCAAATTGTGCAACATTTGTGAGTTGGCACATTCTACTAGTCAATGCCCTGAAATTCCCATACTGAAAGCGATACTTCAATAATCAAGCGAGGATATCCATTATTCCTACTTCATTGGATCAAAGAGACCATGGTAGCCATGACCTACAGGTATGCCTCCAAATTTTTCCTCTTTTAATCCTTGGAATAATGTTTATAATAGTCAACAATTTCCATGGTCATATCCTACTCCTTCCTCAACACAATTTCCTTCACCATGGAACCAGTGGCCTTCTCGTCCACCAATGAAATATCCTCCATCACAATCTAATCCTTAGAGCCAGAGCTAGAGAGCTAATCGCCAAGGTCCAGCACTCCCTGCACTACCAATGCAATAGTTACAGTTACAACTGCCATCTCTTCCAAATACTGCACCTCCTATCTGACCCCAATTACATGTGCAACCTAATCCCAATCCAAATAACAAGGCAGCTGAGAGCATAGACACCCCGGTTACCTTCAAGAATTATCTTATCACTTGTATTGGGCTTAACGAGGTTCAACTTCGGTTGGGAAAAGTAATAAGACTTGAACATATTCCCATCATTACCGAGGAAGAATGTGAGTCACCTAGAAAGGATATAGTCGATTCTGAAAAAAAATTTACACTTATAACATCTGGTATAGCACATGTTGTTGCACCTGTAGTAGCCAGCTTAGGAAGGCCTGATGTTTCTACATTAGCCAACCAGAGTAGGGCTAGTGTATCTGTGACAGTTGACTCAACTGTTAAGTTTTAGGATCCTCCATACCCCCAATGATTAATTGAAACTGGGCCAGCCTCACAAACTGAATCTGCGTTCATCAAGGAATTACAAAATTTGTATATGAAGATTCCACTGTTACAAGCTCTTAAGGAAGTAGCTAACTATGCCAAAACAATGAGAGATATGTGTGTGAGAAAGCCTAGAAGAAAACCATACCATACTAGTATCCATGTTATGGGGAAACTTTCCAAACTTATTATTGATCAGCCTTTGTTGACTAAATATAATGATCTAGGGGATTGTACATTGACTGTCCATATTCATGACCAACCCATAACTAACACTCTAATTGATTTAGGCGAAGCCATTAATGTAATGACCAATGATATTTTTGTCTCCCTAGGACTTCATGCACTCATACCTACACCTACAGTTCTTGAATTAGTAGATAAGTCCTTTGTCAAGCCTGAAGTATTAATAGAAGATGTGGCGATCACTATAGCTTCTTGGAATTACCGAACTAATTTCCTCATTTTACAAACCAAATCCAACATGGGGGGTCATCCTTTAATATTGGGAAGAAAACGGCTAGCCACTGCAAACGCATATATCAGATCTAGGTCTGGATCTATGGTGATCTCATATGGGTAGGCCACTAAGAACCTGAACCTTTACCCCCGAGAAAAACCACATATGGATTTGAATAGTCCCTGGTAGGATGAATTTGAACATGAATATGATTTTTCCCTACCTCCTCACACTTGGAAAAGCACAATACTTTAAGGATGAAATAGAGGATGATATTATTAATGGTTTTATTAGAAATTCACTCTTTGTTTCCTCTATTAGAGATCCAGGGAAGAAGATGAGGTAGATGATGTAATTATTGAACATTTGAAAACCAATCTGCATACTATCAGCAGTCCTGTTGAAATTGAGCCTGAAAAATATTTAAACATTAATCCTAACTTGACTGGTGAAAAAAATACATTGCTGATATAGCTGTTATAGAAATATAAAAAGCCATTTTCATGGGACTATACTGATATGAAAGGAATCCACCCTAGTCTATGCACTCACCACATTTACCTTAAAGAGGAATGTAAACTAGTTAGACAACAAAAACGCTGAATGAATCCTGCACTTAAGGTGATTATGAAAGAGGAATTACAGAAACTCCTTAATGATAATTTCATCTACCCCATTTATGACAGTTAGTGGGTGTCTCCTCTTGTCATTGTTCTGAAAAATAATGACAAGTGGAGAGTCTGTGTAGACTATAAAGAGCTTAATAAGGCCAACCAAAAGGACAGTTTCCCTTTACCATTCATTGACCAGGTCCTAGATACTCTCTCTACGCAAAAAAAAATTCATTCCTGGACGGGTTTAGTGATTATAATCAAATACAGATTGGCCTGGAAGGCCAAGACAAGACAACCTTTACCTGCCCATGGGGTACTTTTGCATATAGAGTCCTTCCTTTTGGCCTCTGCAATGCACTAACAAATTTTCAAAGGGAAATGGTATGCAGATATAGCCAATTATCTTGTTGCAAGAAAATTCCCACACCATTTATCTTCCAAAGAAATGAGGAAGATCATACAACAGATTTCTACCTACTCCTGGATAGAGGGTAGTCTCTATCACACCGGGCGATACTTTCAGATTAGGCTTTGTGTTAGAGAAGATGAGGTTTTTGATTTTTTGAAAGCTTTTCATGAGGAACCCTGTGGAGGGAAATTCACTGACAAAAGGACGAGATATAAAGTACTCTCGATAGGGTACTACTAGACAACAATATTCTAAGATGCCAAGAAGTTTGTAAAGAGGTATGATAGCTGTCAAAGGATGGGATAGCCTCTAAAATTAGTTGAGATGTTGTTACAACCTCAAAAATTAATAGAGCCATTTGAGAAATGGTCCATGGATTTTGTAGGGTCGATTAATCATTCATCACATCAAAAATCATACATATTAGTCTGCAATGAATACGTCACAAAGTGGGTCGAAGATAAGGCATTAACTAGAGCTATAGAGAAGGTTGTTTTAGACATCCTGTTCAAAAATATCTTTGTTCGCTTCAGAATACCTAGGGAGATAGTGACGGATGGAGGGCGCCAATTCACATCTCATTTGATCCATAAGCTGGTTGAGAAGTATGGAATTCATCACAAGATCACTTCACCTTATCACCCACAAGAAAATGGTCAAGTGGAGAGAACCAATAATGTTATTGAGGGAATATTAACAAAGACAGTAGCCAGCCACAGAAGAAATTGGGCCGAGAAACCTCTAGAGGTGCTATGGGATTACAAAACAACATGGAGGAATACTACAAAATTCTCACGATATGAATTGTTGTATGGTAAGAATCCTTTATTTCCTATAGAGTTCGAAATAAAGACATTAAGAATAGCATTGCAGGTCAACCTGGATTTAATCATAGCGCAAAGACAAAGATTGAACCACCTTAATGAGTTGGAAGAGAAACAGTTGGCTACCATTCAGTAGACAGATATCATTCAACAAAAAAGAGCTAGATGGCATGATAGGTTCATTAAGAAGAAGAAAATTCAGAAAGGAAATTGGGATTTCTTGTATGATTCAAGATTCAAGGATTTCAAAGGCAAGATTTGCACCAGATGGCTAGGTCGTTACGAAGTAGACACGGTCTTTGACAATGGGGATATACAACTGGTCAACACTGAAAATGCCAAGACTTCGTTACTAGTTAATGGGCACCGTCTGAGGTTATATCATCAACCTGCTTTGAAGGAATGATTTGTTAACATTTTCTTGGAATTTGATATTTATGTTAGAACAACAGGGGAATGTTCCCCTATGCAGTCTGAAATTTGAAATTACAATAAGTGTAGCAGCTAAAAACCACCTTTGTGGTAGTTTTTAAACCTTTAAAAATAAAAATTAAAAATTAAAAAAATAACAATAACAATAATAAAAAATAATAATAAAAATATGACTGTGAAAACCACTTTTCGGGGCACAGTCAAACAATTTCCAAGAGTTGAAAACCACTTTTGTGGCGGCTGTTACACCTAGTTTATTTCCCTTTTCCAAAACGTCATCTTTCCTTCTCGATATATATTTTATAAGATGATGCTACTTATTTGTTTCTTTTCTATGTCTATTTTTCCTAGTCATCATGTTTTCTGAAGAATAATAGAAGGGATGCCTTGGTTGTTACACATGTAACAACCGACAGCCATGAACAGTGTTTCCTATTTTGTCGCATACAAAAATAATTACAACAATCAAGCACGACCACCACGATCACTGAAAGCAAGTACGCCATCAATTCAAATTCCTCTTCCACATCATTTCAGGTACGTCATTCAAAAAGGTAACGTCATCATTTAATAGTTTGGTGATTAATGGCAAGTGATGATATTCACGTGACGCTTGTAGGCGGTCATCACCATTAAAGTGGGGCTGGGGAATAAATCTCATAACCATTGAAGAAATATATATTCATAAAACCGTTATTAGCCCCACATGCCTCAAATTAAATAGCATGATAGTTAATTATGACCAAATCTGGCTGGAAAAGGAACTTGTGCTTAAGCCCGGTATTTTCCATAATTAGGAATTTATGTAGGAATTTGTGAAGTATGATTTGGTAATTCACAAATATTATCACCTCCCATCACCTTCCTTAGCTGAAGTCTTGCATCCTCATCCGAAATTCTTCATCTAGATAAGTAGAGCAAGGTGCCGAGAAGGAAAAAGCAGTGTAGTGACATTTCCATTGGTTGGGCTCAAGGGGTGATTCAGAATACAACAAGATGGGAGGAGAATCAGTAAGACATGAGCCGAACTCCATGTAAGCTTCAAAGAACTGTTCAAAAGCTTATCAGGTGTTTAGGGACGTTGGGTGGATTGAATATTTTAAAAAATTGGAAGGTTCGGACGAGGCCATTGCAATCGAATTTGCTCATAATTTGAATAATCACCAGACCCGAGCCAAGGGCCTGCAAATTGAAGTGATAGAAGAAGTGATTGTCCGAGTGACCACATTTCCAGTAGAAGGATGGAGATGGTTCAATAGAAAAATTAATGACCCTTCTTTGAAGGAAGACTTTCTTGAAGGACAAGAAAGACTGGAAAAGAAGGGAAGAGGAGTTGACAAATTGTCAGTCCCCTAGCCATGGGTAGATGTCGCCCTGGTTTTAATCAAGTACATTACTTGCGAGGGAATATCGACAATATTTTTCAATTATCACTTCCCTCTACTTAATCATCTTCTACACCAGCAAAATATCAACCTCCCATTTTTCCTATTGGGAAACATTAAGCATATGGCAGTGATGGTGAATACATAAACACATCCTGAAGCATGTGTGACCAATCATGGACTTATTAAATTGATCGTGTTGGATTCCCTAAGGCAATAGGGAAAGATATGGGAAGAATTTAAGCGAAAAAGGCCTAGGACAAGCCAGAGAAAACAGGCTACGACTTCAGAAGGAAGTCATGCAGAAGTTGAAGTCCAGACTCTGCCAGTCAAGGTCAGAATTGGAAAGGAACCCATTAACGAGCCAATTGGGGGTAGACGACCAAAATAGAGGGTAAGATTTATCTTTCCAACAGAACCTTTTCCCACAGCTGGAAAGCAGAAAGAAGTAGAAGGATCAGAAGAATAATAAAGAGAATCCTCCTTGTCAGGTAAGGACGAAACTCATGTTATGATTTTATAACATGAAAATTTAAGAAAGGAAAACGAAGAGTTGAAACAAAGATTAGCTAAGGGGAAGGAAATTTTAGTATCCATATGTACAACATGTTCTAAAGTGCTAACTGGGGTAGAGTATAAGGTATGTGGGGGAAACACCAGCCCAACGGAAACAGAAACATAACTTTGGGAGACTGTCCCACAAGAACCTGCTAAGGATAATATTGTTACACAAGAACCAATAGTTAAAGTTGAGCCTCCCATATTAATTGACCTAGAGGCCGATACACAACAACCTGTGGAGGCCACTGTTGCTGCACAAGAACCAAAAGTGGGAACAAAAGCTAGTCTAGGTGAAAATGAAGGGGCTAACACACCACAACCCATTAATGGAGTTGTTGATACTCAAGAACCAACAGTAGAGGTGAAGCATACCCATCCAAAAAAGGCTGTTACACCCACTATGGATGTTGATGATGGATGTAGAGGAACACCGAGTCTTGTCACGTGATGGAGTTCCAAGAAAATTTTGTTGATTTCTGAATTGCAGAAGTGGAAACAAGGATAAATCTCCCTTTGGGAGGGGGTGATCTCTTTGAAACAAAATCAGAAAAGAAAGGTTGGGAAGAGTATAAGTGGAAGGACGCTGTAAAGAAGAAGGAGGAACAATTGTTGTTGTTACAACAGGAGGTTCAAGATCTGACTGTCGATAAGCAAAAAATTCGTGAGCTTTCCCTAATTTTCTTGGGTTGTGGGAGACCTTCCCCATATTACCCCATTTTCCTATGGGAACTTTATTACCTGTTTCAGTTAAAATTCATCATGGAGAATATGCCCTATCTAGGTTCTTCCACTCGTACATTTTTAGATGTTTTTTGTGCTTCTGATTTTGATGAACAAAGCTTGTTGTCTGAGTTATTTTTGCATAATATCATTTGTGAGAATGTAAGTATGCAAATGGTGGTGAATATATTCTCCTACATGGGGGATTTGAAATTACAAGCCTTTGTGTCATTTATGAGGAATCATATTGAGTGGCATCTATCCACCAAATCTATGGATGCCAATGAAGATAAAAAAACATTATGGATCTGGGCAAAACCGGGACAAGCTGCCAAATTAAGGCGAGAATTTAGGATTCTGAGAACTCCTGGGATAAGGGAACCTCCTTCCACTTACAGAAAGAGGATTCTGAAATTTTTCTTTAATGAGTATTCATTTATGCAGAGTCAAGCCCTAACTAGGTGTTTGAAGCATACAAAATCCAACAATGTTTAGTTGTTGGAAGCAGACCCATTTTCATTTCAAAACTTTGTGGTAGTTGTCACACATATACCAGCATATCCACCGATAATACATAATCTTGGTGCTTCCTGGCATGGGTTAAGATTCAAATTACCTTTGATTTGGCTACCAATAGAATATTACCAAATTCATTATGAACTGAGCAGGTATGAACTAGAGTCTTGGGTACGAAATTTGATGGCCACTCAAGGGTGCAGGTCTCCAGATGAGGAGACAACCGGCGCTTATGATCTCACTGACCTACACTGGAGGTATTCTCATGGGAGATGAGATTTTCCATGAGGAAATGCAAGTGATTAAGCTGGGGGGAGATGTTAGGTGCCAGTTTTGTACTTATTTACTACATATATTTTCCCCATTGTTACCTTGTGACTACAATCATCGGGCCTATCCTTGCCTCTTTTCCTATATTTCTATCTTAAACCGTGTTGTTTTACCTTATTCTCATTATCTTTTTTTTTCATTGATTATTATGATGTATCATTTATTTTTATGACTAACTGGGATAATCGTTGGAAGAATTTCTTTGGTTTTTTATTGTCTTTCCAGGTGTTTTTCCTAGCACAAACAATATAGGGAATGCGACGTACATAAGCAATGAAATTGCGGTGTTATAGTGAGTTGTTACACCATGATGATGTTACATCACGGTGTTGTTACATACCCTCTATATAATATTGTTATAGTTGTACCGCTGACTGGACATTGTCAACTTCTGATGCTAACCTGGCCGCAATTGTTGTTACGCTACAATTGTCATTTTCCATGGATAATTGTAGAAGTCATTACATATTTTATTTTAGGATGATATCTTTCGGGAAGTTTTTATTGTAATCTATATTTTCCAGTCAGACTTTTTATTAACAAGTGGTTGTAACTATATGTATCTTATTTTGATCAACATGAGAATCGTAAGATTCTCATGATTGATATGTTCCTCATTTTTATGAACATGTAACCATTATATAACTCTCGACCCTAGAAGTTAAGGGGTTAGTGGAGAAAAATATTAATTTTGGCTCCGTAATTTTGGTCACATTAATACAAAGTTATTAAGTTGTTGCTCTTACATGCATTGTCTAGTTTAGTTTCAATTTATATTTCTTTCTCTTCATGCGCCTTGCTAGGGAGGAAGGGACCTCCTCTTTAATAGGGATTGTAGTGGTTAAGGTAATTGTACATATTTCTTATTTACTTTATGTATTGGTGGAAGTGTTTTTTTTTGTTCTGGCTGTGAGTAGACCTGCTTCAATTCAATATTATTATGCTAGTTTGAAGGTTTATGTGGTGTGAGTTTTGAGTTGAGTTTATGTTGTTACAATGATGTGATTAGAGATACCAGCTGGGTAATTATTGTGTGGCATGCTAGGTACAATTAATTGAGGCATGATTACATTCCTATATTTTTATTTATTTATGCACGAGTGATTTCTTCTAGCATTTAATTCAGCAACAATTTCTCTTTATTTTGATTTTCGTCTAGTTTGATGTATCAACACATACAGTGCAGCTGTCATTGAAATAAAAGACGTCCCTAGATTGATAATTTATGTGTACCGTATTAGTCATTTGAAAATGATTAATACATTCCAATTGTCAGTGAGGCCAATATTGCAAGGGTTCAACCAGTTCAAGTCCCAACTCCTTATACCCCGACCTCATTAGGAACATGCATAGAAAAATGGAGAAAGAGTATACCACTTTGACACCAATGATCCAAATTTACGAAGGAATGAAATGAAACATGAATTTAAACAAGAACCCAAAGATACAATGAAATAAAACTTCAATTAATAAATAACGAGTGCTAAAAATTGCTTACATACATAAGAGAAACAAATTAGCTCAGATGATGGTAGCTTATCTCTGAGAAGAGATGCGTTGACTACATGCCTCCATAACTAAGTTAGAATTAGGCTATAAAGCGTTTTCATTATCGAGGAACTATGGAAGAACCATAAAAATCTAGAAACCTAACTATAGGAGATGAAGCATGAAAAGCTTGTGGGCCCCGTTGGGGTTAGTTAGAATTTCAACTTCCTCCGATCGTAACTTTGGCATATGATCTCCGTTTGGCGCGCAGGATAGCCCGTTAGAAAGTTTTACTCAAGGAAAACAAATTTTGGGTAAAAATATTTACTATAGGCTATAAATTTACCTTTTTCCCCAAAAAACGTAATTAAGGGCCTCAAAACATCTCCAGAAGTTCAAGACACAAAAAACTACCAAAAATAAAAAATTGTTGAAATACGAAATTGCTTTGGAAATTAGGAAACTTAAAGGATATAGTGTTGGGGGTCCAATTGCATTAGGCAGGTGGACACCAATTTCCACTTGGATCTGTGGGTCATTCCACTCTACTGATCCCGATGACCAAAAGAATATCCAACTGAGGAAGTATTTTAAAACAATAAAAGGGATGACTATCCCAATCCTGATGCTTTGATTATTTTGGTCCATGACATGAAACCTCGATTCTCTGGTTTCTGGGTATTGAGACACACCATTCCTCAAATTTCAATGTCCATATATATAAAAAATAGTCGACTTCCCTAATTTTCCATTATTTCTATGTGATAACTAGTGCAAGAGCCCAAAGTCCTAATTTTTTTGCCTTTGCATGCTAACCTAAAATAGAGGACATGTGCCTTGACACCCAACACACATTTTTTAGACAATAAGTGGGGTATGGCCCTGATACCATTATATAAATGGGTTTCAATGTTGTGCAAGGGAAAACGTACTAGTCTCTACCATTTCTACTAAATTCGTGTAGACTAGTTATACATGCTCATAGGCATGTGTTTATTAATCTAATTGGGTGAAAGTATACCAGTTATGATAGCAATAAAACAAGAATTGTGTATCCTTTAGTAAAAAATAAGTCAGGTGAACCAATAGGTTATCACATTCCTCAACCATAATAGTAAAATGAATGAGCATATATATCGACTTTATCACATTAACCATGATCACAACATTGGATAGCTAACATGGGTCCGCTAGCTACCGGATTTACTTGTGATATTTTACTTCAGTGATGTTGTTAGAATTTAATTTTAAAAGAGCATAAATTAGCACATGTGCATGCTGTAAAAAATGGAAACAAGACAACCATGAGCAACACAAGACGTTGATAACAAAGTTCATCCAGTGTGGGCTATGTCTCTGGGCTCCCTGTAAAAATAGGGTAGGCCACTTCGTATAATGCTGGAAATGGGAAGATGCACCTGGATAATGCTCATACAAGGATGTGCCCTCAACATGAGTGGCTTGCCTCTCCATGAGACGTCCCTCTACAAGAACTCTCACTCACAATGGACCACATATCAGACTGAAATAATCTCACACAATGAAAAAACAAGATCCCACGCATGATCCAGCAAGGATCTAGAAATCATAATATATCTCACATAAAAAAGAGGCACATGATCAAACTACATATACCTCCCCCTGAGCTATTTTAAGAAGCAGATGCTCAGCTACTGGATCTGGTTGTACCATCGAATTTGTGGCATCAAGGGGCATAGAATCAACTATCCACACTTGAGAATCAGACACTGTCACTCCAATCTGGAAAATGGCAGAGAAATGGGAAGCTCTATTGCTGAAATGAACCTCACCATCGGATGCCTATCACTGAGAAGTGTAAAATCGAAATAAATTTTGTCGAAAATGAACTTTAGAATTTGGTTTGATTTTGTTTTCTGGAACCACGCATAATGGGCCAACCCACGTGGGCTAGGCGGGCTCAATTCTCGCCGGCTCCACTCTGGTTATGATATGCACCGTGGCCCTTTTGGGTGGGTGGGGTTCGCAACTCAAGGCCCCAACCCAACCCATTTGCATATGGCATATATGGTACATAGGGTGGGTTTCATGGGGTTCGGCGTGGGTCATGGACTGCCGACCCAAAATTGAATTATTTTTTATGTAATATGGTTGACGGGGGTGGTGGGGTTCATGGCCCACCACCCTAAATATAATATTTTTATTTATTTAAGACTAAATAGTCATTTTCGATTTTAACGAAAAATAATGGTCTTTGGGAAAATTAATGAGGCCACAATTTTGCCCATTTTCGGGAGCTGGTTTCCCTGCTGGTTGACGGTGAAGTTGTGGGACAGTCAAAACTAGCCCACCGCTGAATTTTGACCAAAAATTTGACTCGCTCCAACTTATCCATAGGGGTTTGGATTGGAGATCCATTCACACTGTTGGAATCAGGGCGGTGAGTACTTGAACCTGAACCTGGTTCAAGAGAAATCCGACCACTGTGAATTTTGACCTATCATCAACCCTCTTGGTCTCCTCAAGGTGTCCAAAGCCACATGGATCAATCCTCCCCACTAAGGAGATTTTTTTCCACCAAAAGCATGACAATAATTTGCAACTACTTTGTACCTTGTCTGCACCATAAATGTCCTTAAAGGTCACCCTTCATTATCCTTCACCTTTGTCCTTCGGGGCCATAAGTGATGAGCTAACACATGCATCCTCTGCAAACTTGTAGTACAATATTTTTCAAATTACATGTTTAACTAAGTGACCAGTCTATGACCCAAGCATTTCGCTACTTTCCATGATTTTATAGCACATACTAGGTGGTCAAGTTTACATCAAAATGTAAATAAATACCCTATCTATCAAACTAAGGCCAGAAAAAAATTGTTGATTCATAAGTGATGGAAAACACATCATCACTTTTACATTTTCACATGCAACATATAATTTACAAAATAAGGCCAAAAAACACTACCACACCTAGAAAAACCATCTCTCACTTATCAAAGTGAATGGGTCATCTCTCTGTGGTACATTTTCTTGTCAAACAATTGCTTCAACTGGTTCATGTATGGAAATTTTCCCCTTAAGGTGCTTCTTTGGATGGAGCCTCCAACATGTGGCTCTCTGATCGCCATTTTTGTCGCAATGACTGCAATGAGTCTTCTTCCTCTAAAGCTTCTTTATCTTCTTCTTTTCCTCCGATGGAGAAGGCCTTTCATGCCTCATCCTCTTTTGTGCTTCCATTCTTTTCCAACACAGCAAATACATGGTTATGTAATCCACAAAAACTACAATTTTTTTTATGCCATGATATATGTTCATTGTTAGAGTCATGATTGTAATAAAAAATGAACACTAGAATATCAAGATTTGTTATACCTTTCTCGATTTTCTTTGGTGCGATCATGGTGACGAGAGCTTGCCTCAACTCTTTCACCACAATGTGCATTGTCATAGGATGATGGTAATGTTTTCCCATCATTCTCTTCCCCCAATGGTTTCAACCATGCATTGGGAGCCTCTGACACCTTCGAGCACTGTCCTTCTGTGTATCCAAAACCTGCTAATTGAGGTCTTTGTACAACCCCCAATGGCTAAATCATGCCTTCTCCATTAATTCCAAGTCCTTCTCCTTTGCATCCCATCTTGGTGAGGAGTCTCATGCTAGTGTCGATAATGGGTATTTCACATTTCCCATAGAAATGATAGCATGTGAAAATGAAACTCAGGAAACATCAACATTGTTTACCTTGAATGTCGATTCAGAAATAGGTGATGATGGCTTCTTCAAGCATTTTTTGTGCTTCAACACCTCCAAATACTCTTCTGTGGCTCGTAGTTAAAGCCATAGTCTCTGCTTATCTTATTTCTCTTCTTGTAGAAGCCTCCTTAATTTATCATCCTTTTCTTGAAGAATATGGTTCTTGCGCTTCAGTTCTTCCAAGGCTTCCTCCGCACCTTGCAACTGAAGCTGTACTCTCTTCTTATCCTCTTTCTCTTCTCATAGAAGAACTATCAATTCGGATTCATTTTCTTGAAGGCTATGGTTTATCTCCTCATTCGAATGACGAGAAGACGGTGAGGGTGATGAATATTCATTGTAATATGTGGACGAAGCATCACTTTCTTCTTCTTCTTTTTCCCGTCTTTCATAAGATTCATACATCATGTTCACCATTTTGGACATCTTGAGCATGGCCTCGTACATGTGCTTTTCGTCCTCCATTACTAAAAATTGAATCGTTTTTCACACTCACAATTTTTGTTAGCAAGAAGACCACTCTAATACCACTTGATTTGTGTTTGTCATCTACTGGATTTACCCATAACCTTTTACTTATGTGATGTTGTTACAATTGCATTTTAAAATATCATAAAAGAACAAATGTGCATGTTGTAAAGAAGGGAAATAAGAAAACCATCAATAGCATGATACGTTGATAATGGAGTTTGCCCAGTGTGGGCTATGTCTCCGGGCCTGGTGTAAAAATGGGGTAGGTCACTACGTATAGTGATGGAAATGGGAGTATGTACATGGATTATGTTCATACAAGGATGTGCCCTCAACACGAGTGGATTTTCTCTACACGAGATGTTCCGCTACAGTAACTCTCACTCACAATGGACCTCCTATTAGCATGACATAATTTCACATGAAGCAAAAACAAGATCCTCCACACGCATCAAGCAAGGATCTAGAAATCATAATACATCTCATAGCAAAAATAGGCACATGATCAAACTGCATATACCTCTACCCCTGAAATTGGATGAAGAAGTGGATTCTCACCTACTGGATCGGGTTGCACCATCAAATTCATGGAATCGAGGGGCATAGAATCAATTTTCCACACTTAAGAATCAGACACCGTCACTCCAATCCAGAAATGGGAAGTTGTGCTGCTGAAACAAACCTTTCCATCGGATTCCTTTCGCCAAGATGTGTAAAATCGACAAATTTTTTGTTGAAAATGGACTCCTACAAATTCAGGCCCTCAAAGAATATTTTGATGGCCTCAAGATTCCCTAGGGCATGGTTCCACTTCCTCCATGGCTTGTGGTTCCACCTGCATAAAAAAAATGTTTCTCAAATCCCACGCTCTCCTTCTTCCTGGGCACATATGCGGAAATGAGTTTTTATGACACTTGGAAGGTGGACCTTTCAAGGTTGAATGGTTGGCATATTGGTTGTGGGAAGTTGTGTCAAGGCAGAGGTCAGGGATGCCAACCCCACAGACCCCACCCGAATTGGAATTTGTTTTAACCGCATGCGTTATATAGCATTTGGTTGTGTTTTAAATGGGGTTCATTGCATATTTTTTTGAATTTCATTTGAGTTTTCTTTATGGGGCTGCTCATTAGGGGCCAGCCGACATGGGTCGGGGGGGAGGGGGGTGGGTTCAATTCCTACCTGCTCCACTCCGGTTATGATATGCACCGTGGTTGTTTTGGGTGGGCGGGGTCTGAAACTCATGGCCCTGACCCAACCCATTTGTATATGGTATATATTATCCATGCGGTGAGTTCCGCGGGGATCATGGCCTACTGACCCAAAATTGAATTATTTGCTATGTAATATGGTCGACGGGGGTGGCGGGGGTCATGGACCGCCACCCTTAATTTAATATTATTTTTTTCTTGGAAAACAAATAGTAATTTTTGATTTTAAGGAAAATAAGGGTCATTGGGCAAACTAACGAGGCCAAAATTTCCCCAATTTTTGGGAGCTGGGTTCCCTACTAGTTGACGGTGAATTTGTGGGACAATTAAACCTAGCGCACTACCCAAAATTTGACCAAAATTTTGATTCACTCTAACTTCTCCATACAGCCTCAGATTGGAGATCTGTTCACACCGTTGAAATCTGGACAACGAGTACTTCAAGCTGAACCTCGTTTAAGAGAAATCCGACCACTTTTAATTTTTAACTGTTATTAGCCCTCTTGGTCTCCTGAGGGTGTCCGGAGCCACTTGGATCAATCCTCCCCATTGGGGAGATTTCGGTCCACCAAAAGCATGAACATAATCTGCAACTAATTTGTACCTTGTCTACACCAAAAATTTCTTGAAAGGTCACCCTTCATTCTCCTTCACCTTTGTCCTTCGGAGCGATAAGCGACTAGCTGACACATGCATCCTCAACAAATCTTTATTATAATATTTTTCAAATTACATGCTTAACAAAGTGACCAGTCTATGATCCAAGAATTTCCCTATTTTCCATGAGTTTATAACACATACTCAGTGGTCAAGTTTACATCAAAATGGAAATCAATACCCCAGATATCAAAACAAGGAAAAAAACATCATTTTTGCTTCATAAGTGATGGAAAATACATCATCACTTTACATTTTAACATGCAACATGTGATTTAAAAAATAAGTCCAAAACACACTGCCACACCTAGAAAAACCATCACTCACTTATCAAAGTGAATGGATCATCTCTCTGTGGCGCATTTGCTTGTCGAACAATTATTTCAACTGGTTTATGTATGGGCATTTTTCCCTTAAGGTGCTGCTCTGGATGGAGTCTCCAACACGTGGCTCTCTGATGGCCATTTCTATTGCAAACACTGCAGTGAGTCTTCTTCCTCCAGACCTGCTTTACCTTCTTCTTTTCTTGCGATGGAGAAGGCCTTTCATGCCTCATCCTCTTTTGTGATTCCATTATTTTCCAACACTCAGCAAATACATGTTTATCTAATCCAGAAAAACTACATGTTTTCTGATGCCATGATCTATGTTCATTGTTAGTGAGATGCTTGTAATCAAAATGAACACTAGAATATCGAGATTTTGTATACCTTTCTTTCTTGTCTTTGTTGCAATCATGGTTACAAGAGCTTGCCTCAAATATTTCACTATAATGTGCATTGTCGTAGGATGATGGTGACATGTTCCCATCATTATCTTCCCCCAACAAGTTGTGCAAAGTCTAAAGGTGTTCTTCTGAGGTGTGACACTCACAAGCTTCAACATTAGCCTCCATGCTTCGAAATTAGTGGGGAGTTAAACTATAAAATTTCTCATCTCCATGCCCATACGCCGAAGGGTGAGGAGGTTAGCCTTGCCCACGCCCTCCTCTGATGGGCCTTCCTCGCTCTCAAACAGTGGTCGTAAGGCCACCCTCTCTCGAAAGGAAGGGGTATGAGGCAGTCAATAAACCACTCTCTCTCTAAATCCAAAATTGAATTACAAGGTGAGAGTAGCCATTGTTTTAATGGTATATGGTAGCCTCAAAGGGAAAGTGGAGAAGGCCAATGCTTAATGCAATTTAAATTCTTGAGGGGGGTGGAATTCATAGTAGATACCACCTTGTCTCTCCTTCTCAAGGCAGAATGAATGACTAGATGTGTGTGATGCCAAATTCCATTTCTACATGTCAACATCATCTTGATTTTCACTTGGATGTGCAGGAGTAAAGATACAAATTTTACAAAAAAAATACTTTCTAAATAATTGACAATGCATTCTAAATGGTCTACTTTAATTTTTAAACCATAAATTCTTCTATGTATTATTAAATCAAGAACTCATGATTGCAAGGTGATGGAACCCATCATTTTACAGGTAGATGGTAGGCACAAGTGACAGAGGGAAAGTGGATAAGGCCAACACTTAATGCACTTTAAATTATTGATCGGGGTGGACCTGAAAATAGACACCACCTCGACTCTCCCTTCTCTAGGCACAATGAAAGAATAGCTATATGTGTTTCCGAATTCCATTTCCAAACATCTGTGTTGTCTTGATTTCCACCTAGATATGGGGGAGTAAAGATACATTTTTTTCAAAAAAATTAGTTTAGAATTAAATTATAAATTGTTCTAATTGGTCTACTTTTATTTTTAATCCATAAATTCTATGCATTATTAAATCAAGAACTCATGATAATTTTACCGTCAAACATGGTGAAAACATACATTCAAAGTAGCAGACTAACTGATTTTCAAACATAATATAGTTAAAGTTATAAATTCGAGATGCAATGCATAATTCCAAATTTAATGAATTTTGTTTGTAATATGTCCTAGTACATCCATTGCAAACTAATTGATTTCAAACTTATTCTAGTTAAAGTTCTAAATTCTACATCCATTGCATAATTCCAAATTTAATGAAATGTGCTTGTGATTGGAAATTGTAATAGAATTTTTCCAAATTGATTGAAATATATGTTATTATATTGCATGTGAAATTTCAATCTTGTTACAAAAAACAATATAATTTAAACAATGAAGCAAGTCATCTTATATGTCTATGTTAAACCTTTTTTTTGCAAGTGTGCTTCAATTCCTACATGTGTGAGATTTAATTTCCTACAAGCATGACATTTCCTTTCCTGCAACTATGCTCTTTACATTCCTACAAAGCGTGGATTGGATTGAAAGTAGATTTCTATTTATGACTTGTGAAATCATCCAAACATTTTATCTTGTGGCACTCATTTAGATTACTTCAACTTCATATTATACTAGTGAACACGACAATTCACAAGTTCCATATCAACCTGAGATTGAAATCTAAATATATAGTATCTTTGTTGTATTTTTAAACAATTATAAATGTAATTAAAAGGCTCATAAGAAAATGAGTATAGATAATACTCCATTAACCATTCTCTTGCACAAATAACACAAATTTCAATACTTTTTAGAAGATATTCTCTTAGTGGAATTTTCTTCTTACATTTAGGGAAAAAAATAGAAAGATCTAACTTTTCATATTATATTTTAATTTTAAATTTAAAAGTATATATTTACAGGATGAGAGTTCCAAAAATATCAATATTAAAATTTTCTAACAATTTTCCTAAGTCAACTCTAGTCCTACCACTTGTTGCAGATTTTGAATCTTTAGAAAAAGTATATCTAATCCCCTTACCAGTTTCAACTTGACTTTGAGAATGCTTCCAAAAAATCTCATTAATTTCTACAAAGGCTAGTTATGAAACATCTCTAGCTACCATTAAGTCAAGTAAAATAATAGATTTATCTAAGATACCTCTCAAAAAGAGAGTTATAAGAGTAATTTATCAAGGTTATAATGTTGCTTTTTCGGTTAGATATTATACAAAAACCTTTCAAGATAAATTTCTAGGCTCTCTTATTCTATATGTGTCATCTTAAAAATGTATTCTCTCAGGCCCATATCCTTATAATATTCTACATATTTCTTAAAAAATGTCCTATGTATCCCATCCCATCTTTGAATTGTGTTTTTTCCCAACCCCTTAAACTACCACAGAGCTAAGTCCTTGATGGTCGTAGGAAAAAACTTGGGTTATTGTGCATCATTTGAGGAGTCATAACTATGAAATTTTATGTCAAACTAAAAAACAACTGCATTTATATCCTCACTAATCATACAATGAAAATAAAATAATATTGATGAAGGAATATTCTTCATTTATACCATTGTGGTAGGGTCTAAAATTGAGAAACCAAAAGTAACCTCATCTTCTTCATTTATATCAGTATCTCACCCTTCTCATTTATATGTGTTTCTCCTTCACCTTATTCCACATTTATGCCTTTGAACAAGTTGTACTCAGTCTCTAGGGGGCAGGTTTCTAGAACCTTAACTAGATTGTAATGCACTTATGATTCTAATTACTATTAAGTTTCACATGTTAATGTTTCTTCCACTATGGGTTCAACTTGAAATAATATAAGTTTTATGGTTTCACTTGTTGTAGGCCCTTGTTTCTTTGAGTTTTCTACCACAGGCGTTGTATTTTTCATTAGGGTCCTATCAACTCTTTCTCCTCTTATGGATTTTCCTTCTAGAAAATTAGTACTTGAAAGGGTATTTTTGTCTAAAGTAAATAATATACCTTTTCCTTTAAATCTACCTCTATTTTTGGTATCCCTATTCATATATCATTAGCATAAATTTAGAGCCAAAGAGATAATATATTCATCAAAAGTGAATGCGTTATGTTTTGAAATTTTATAAAACTATAGACTGAGGCGATCTTTGCATCCCACTATTCACTATCTCATTTGATCTATAATGTTACTATATAATAAGAATTAATTCATACACAACAAACTATGAGATCTAAAATATGTAGAAAAATGAATCATGAATGTGTTATTCCCTTTTATCATCTCCTGGAAAATGATGCCAAAAATGTCATTAAATAAAATTAAATTAATTTATGGACATTAAATTATGAGGGTGTAAAATTAGAAGATACAAAAACAATATGTGCATGGTTTAGGACATAAATGAATAGTCTAACCTACGAGAAAAAATATTAAACTATGACCTGATACTGCAAACATAAGATTAAAATTTCAAATAAAATAACTTGAGTCAAAGACTAAGAATGATACAAATATCTCATCGCTTGATGTAAATTATATAAATTCTCCGTTGGGCATATAATACAATATTTTAATCCAATGATATTTCAAAACATTCCTTTAATTGTTTATGAAGAAAATCTCATTTGCACTATTTAATGAGACTTATTATTCTATAGGTGATTAATTTTAATTTTAATTGAAAACACACAAGAAAACATTGAGAAGAATCAATCCATTGCAGAAATTAATGCTTCACAAAGAGATCCATCATCATGGGATTGACAACATAGAGTTTCCTTATTAGGATATGTTGAAAATGTTTAACTCATATTAATTCAAGTGTTTATATAATACAAATGAGAAACACAATATAGAATTCAACCTTCAATAAAGACTTGACTTCTTTGCACAATAATAACACAAAATAATCATATTATTAATCCATACGGGGCAAGTTATCTTATTAACGAAACAAACACATTGTTCATAAAATAAAAAAGGTAAACTATGAATAAACTATGCTTATTAGTCTATGCTAAATAAAAACAAAAGGTGGGACATTGGCCAAATTGAGGGCTAATCCCAACTTACTTCATGCTTCTTATAAAACCAAGGTATCATAAACCAAGTATACACATGAAATATTTATTAGAATATCTTTTAAATACTTTGTATTATTAAAAACAAGATTCAACAATCCATGAAAGTAATAGCTATATTCCCTAGACTAATGATTTATGGGTCGAATGACATAATAATTGATTTATTACATTGAAAAGTAAATAATTAAAGGTTTTCTTACATCATTTCATTTATGGTTTATATAAGACTTTACTTATAAAAAAAAATGGTATACAAGTGAATCCTGATTGGATCCCTTGTTCCACACATCAATTACATTGAATGCATATCTTGAGAGATAAAGCAAGGTAATATAGTATTTTTCTTGGTGAGAATAGACCATGATCAAATCAAATGAGGCAAGAATAAACATGATCTTTCCCCCAATCGATTGTTGGATAGATGCATTATTTTTTGCACAATTTCACCACAACTTTGACTAGAGGATAACACTTAACCTGTTTATTATGGAACTGGTTTGATGATCATGGAAGAATTTACAAACATCTATTAGGAAAACCCTTGCCTTAAATTTCCGTCTAGAAGCATGTAAATATTATAAACAATGATACAGCTTATAGGTGTTGGAAACAATGTTAATATTGAGGGTGGGGGGGGGGGGGAGTGAATCAATATTAAGGCTAATTTAAACTTTTCTGTTAATTTATATTTAACATTCACTCTTGGAAACCATCCATACTAACATGAAAAACCTAACATGTGGAAAAAACATAAAATAAATACATAAACACATACACCGTGAGAAACATACACATGAACACTGAGGCTTAACATGGAAAACCTTCCTGGAGAAAAAACAACAAAGCTTGTTTTTTATTTGATGTAATAATAACACCTACTCTATTACATCAATTTTTTTGTGAGCCACCATTCAGAGGAAGAATCAAATCCCTTTGAGTGTTTGATATCACCCATTTTCACGAAGCACCAACTCTCTCTTTTTGTAGACACTTGATCAGATTACCAGAAGCACCATGTGAAGCACCAACTTCACGAATTTTTTGAAAGGACTAACTTGAAAATACTTTGATTTATGCAAGAACCAACTTGCAGAAGTCACAAACACCCAAGGCTTCCTTAGATACCCACTAAGATGGAATCACCAACTTCCTATATGTCGGCTCCAACCTACACTCAAAAAGGAACTAATGTTTTATGTACTTGGAAACCACTCTACCTAATTTTAGTTATGTTCTCCTCTATAACCTTCTCCCTAATCAATCCATGCAACACTCTATTCTCTATAGATTTTGTAGCATCATACACTCACAAAAATCCCCCTTATCTCGACCATCTACTTCTGGACATGCACTCTCGACCTCATCTTAGCAGTCCATGCACACTCAATCCTATATCTTTAGCATAGGAACTCTCAGCCTCTCACTATAACCCACACACACTTGGTCACTTCTCAGCAGTCCACTCACACACAAACCTCTCCACTCAACTCACTCAACATAATGTTGCTTCCCCTAGTTGCTCAATTGAAATCCTGAGTTTTGTTCCATTGCTACATTTCTACACACTAGTCTATTTTGTTTCTATTTTCCTCCATACTACCCAAGTGCATACTCCATGCATGGATTCCATACTGCATAGGATAGATATTCATGCTCGATATCATCATATTTTTGCATCGAAATTTCTTGGCCATTGCAGCTGAATTAATTCAAGGAATGGTAACCTGAGTGTTCTTCCATACCGAGAAATAAATCTCAGTCAAGCTCCATACTCAAGGAGATCTTCCATTAAACTCTGCCTACACAAGACCATGGCTCCCCATTCCAATTCCTCTTCTCATTTAACATTTGGAATGTGCTCCTCAGAATTTATCCATACTATGAATTAATTCCTAGTCAAACTGTAAAAAGATCAAAATGTACTTCAACAGGGATTCTCTAAGATTGGTTTGATATTCATTCAATTTCATGAAGCGTGTAAGGAAGACTAGTTATAGTTGTTTTGGAGTCAAATGCCACCTCTTTAAATCATGGTCCTCTCAGTCTTAGTCTCCTACCTTCAACAATGACCATTGATTCCATTGCAACATTTGGGCAAACATGGTCCTCGTTGCCTTGACTAAGTGCTCTCTGCAATTTCCATTACACCAACTACCAACTCATACATTCTTGCATAATCACCTCTATAGGTCCTCTAAATATGGCACACGTGCCAACCTTAGCCCAAGGAACTAAGGAATTACCAAATATAACTCTTTTGCACCATTTTTTTGTTAGATCCCCTCTCATGTTGGTGCTTAGCCTCATTTTCACCGTAGGACCACTTCCTATGACTATAGGGTAAGCCTTTAGGCACTAAGCTGCACTATGCCCTTTGTGGGCCAAGTTCCTTTGTTAACATATTTGCACCGTCCTTCACATCTCTTCACAAGGAAACCACCCATAAACCCAAAGGTCGTAACAACTTTGTTTCTACGTGAAACAATAAAAAGGGGGTAGCTCTTACCGACACTGAGATCCTCCACGACCCTTTATTTCCTATGTTCGCTTGGTTTCTACTAGTGGAATAGAGTCATGTGTGGGTGCTCAACCCATAGCTCCCCTCCTCTTGGAATATTGATTTTGGGCATCATTGTGAACCCATCAGGGTCATGCCACTAGTTCGATGTGTTCTGTGGGGACTGCCAAACCTCATTCTCATTTTCTGTCACCCTACCACAAGACTGTCTGTTAGTATTCCGTCTCCTGATACTTTATCTTACGATGCATTCCTTATCCACTCCATTTGTAAACCACTAGGTTAATTACTATGGGATGAGATGTATGGTAGGGTATTCCCACTATTTAAATGGGAAATAAAAGACGTCATTGGGATGAGCTATCTGATCGACATGTCCCGAAACTTACTTCCCAATGCATTTAGTTTGCATACCATGAAAAAAATTTCGGGATTTCCCTAGCGAGATGAGTTCTCTTGGTGGGGTCCTCTCAATGGATTTTTAATTATCTATCACTATGTTCACTACCATCATATCCTAGCACCTTACAATCTGGAGAATTTTCTTTACGCCTGTTTATTGGCCATTGGGGTGATACCTTCGGGATAAAATCACTCCTACCACGTGTCGACCTACGAGTGGTGAAATGTGTCATGCAGAAAAGGGCCATTCAATTTATGTCACCTATCTTATCAAAGGAGAGATAAATTTTCCTCTGAGGCCTTATTTTGTGGCCAACCTTCGTTATAATAAAAAACCATCAGGTTCCAAAATCTAGCTTCGGCACCACTCTAGAGTGGATTGTGATTCTTCATAGGGGTGCCCCCAATTATTTATTTGTCATTGATCTGTACAATCAGTTGTGCCGGAAGTCAATTATGGGACCTCGAGGCCTGAAAATACTTCCCTATACTGGGATATCAGAATTTTTTCGTGTGGCTCGACGCCTATCTTTCAATTCTTCCATTGTTTTTTCGTTTGTAATTTTTGGTCTTTCCCTCAATGGGACGAGATATCATAAAGGGGACCTCCCGCTCGACTCCTCATTGGTCTGCACTATGCTACCATGTCCCAAAATCCACCACCCGTGGCTATCACTATATGCTCCCTTTACATTCCTCTCGAAAATCCTTTGCATGATTTTTTTTCACTGTGGGGACCTCCCAATGCCTTTGTCTCCTCAGTTTAGGGTTTTTGTTGTTTAGGTTCTTCCCTTGTCGTTCAATAATAAAAATTCCCTTGAGCCTCATTGTAACATATTTCATAGGCATGTAGCCACCACATCTCTTCTCAAAGATAAGCTATCATCACCCAAGCTAGTATATTTCCATTATATATGTAAGCATATTTTAGTTCTTTGATATTAATGAAATGAAGTGTTATTTCTATTGCATCTCTATATTTATGGGTATATTTGTATTATGTTGCATTCCTATTTAAGTTCGAAGCACTTTCTGAGCACTATCCAACTATTCCATTTCCAGGAGCCAAGTTTTCTACCAATTTATATTTAACATTCACTCTTGGAAACCATCCATACTAACATCAATAACCTATAATGTGGCAACAACATAAAATCAATACATAAACACATACACCATGAGAAACATATAGATGAACACTAATATTTAACGTGGAAATCCTTCTAGGAGAAAAAAACACAAATCTTGTTTGTTATATGATATAATAATAACACCTAATCTATTACATCAATTGTTTGTGAGCCACCACTCACAGGAAGCACCAACTCCCTTTGATTGTATGTTAACACCCACTAGCATGAAGCACCAACTCCCCCCTTTTGTAAACACCTGATCATATTACTAGAAGCACCATGTGAAGCATCAACTTCATGGATTTGCTGCAAGCACCAACTTGTGGAAGGAACCAACCCCCCAAGCCTTCCTCAAACACCCACTAATATGGAAACAGAAAATTCATATTTGCAGGCTCCAACCTACACTCGACAAGGAACTAATATTTTCTTAAATTAGCAACCACTTTGCCTGATTTCAGATCTTTTCTCCATCGCGTCCTTCTCTCTGCTCAGTCCATGCAACACTCTGTTATCTCCACATTCTACAACATCATACACTCACACAAATCTCTTTGATCTCGATGCTCTACCTATGCACACATACTCTCAGCCTCCTCTTAGCATTCTAGGCACACACGACCCTCTCTCTTCACCATAGGCACTCTCAGCCTCTCACTGAAGCCCACACACACTTGGCCTTTTCTCAACAGAGCACTCACACATAAAAAAATCAACTCATCTCACTCAACACAATGCTACTTCCTTGAGTTTCTCAATTGCAATCCTGTTTTTTTTTCATTGGTTCACACTGGTCGATATTGTCTATATTTTCCTCCATACTACTCAAATGCATACTCCATGCATGGGTTCCCATAAGGCATAGGAAAGATCGTCCTTATCGATCTCATCCCACTATTGAATTGAAATTTCATGGCCACTGTAGTTGAATTAATTCAAGGAATGGGCACCTGAGTGTTCTTCCATACTTAGACATAAATCTTAGTTAAGAAAAAAACTCATGGAGCTATTCCATTAAACTCTTCCTGCACACACAACATCGCTCTCCTTTCCAATTTTTCTTCTCATTTGACATTGGGAATCACATCCTAACCATTTCTCCATACTAAGAATTAACTCTCAGTCAAACTGCATAGAGATAAAAGTGTACTTCAGCATGGCTTCTCTAAGCTTGGTCTGATATTCATTCAATTTCATGAAGCATGCAAGGAAGAACAAGCATGTTTATTCTGTAATCAATTTCCACCTCTAGAAATCATATTCCTCTTTTTTCTTAGTCTCTTGCCTTTGACAATGACTATTAACTCCATGGAAAATATTGCGCAATCATGGTCCTCACTTCCTTGACTCGATTCTCTCACTACAAGGAAAATACCCTTTAGTGGAGGTTATAAAGGAGGTTTTAGTGTTATAAAATTGTCCAAAATTGTCAAAAACACATTTTCTACAACATTCGTTTACGGTTATGGAGGTTTTGGTGGAGCTTTTAACAGAATTTCAACACAACTAAAAAAACTAGGCAGTCAGAGGTTATTACATATGTTTTTTTCATCGGTGCGCTACTAAGGTGTCAATGCACCAGTGTGTTTCATCTAGAAGGTGGCTCGAGGCGGTCGAAGGTGCATGCACCAGGCCATCAAGGTACAAAACTGCACTGGGGCGCAGTGTTGGTGATACAATGCATAGGGTCATTCTAATTGGTCTTGGGATTTCTGCGGTGCCCATAGGTCATCTAAATGCACTGCTATGTTGAGTTATAGAAACGCACTGGTGCACAGTATTAGACTAACACACCGTTTGTTCTAATTCATATTGGTATTTGTGTGGTGCCCATAGGTCCTAAAAATGTCATAGTGCATAGACTCACATAAACACACTAGTGCGTAGTATCGCACAAATGCACCGAGATTTATAATTGGTAATGGTATTTTTGTGGTGCCTATAGGCCGTATAAATGCATCGGTGTGCTCTATCATACAAACGCACTGGTGTACAGTGACTGACATGCACCGGTGTTCATTTTGTATTTTTTAAAAGCATCGACCTCTAACAGTGCAATTATTGTGATTTTTAAAAATTCATTATTCATCAAAAGTCGACACATCTTATAACAATATTCATATTAATTAAATTTTTATTAATGCATTTGAATGTGATGTTTGGATTAATTTGGTATATCATATCATAATTATTGTGATTTTTTAAAATTCATTATTCATCAAAAGACGACACATATCTTATAAAAGTATTCATATGAATTAAATTTTTATTAGTGGATTTGAATGTGATGTTTCAATTAATTTTTTATATCATATCATCAAGTTTCACATCTAGTCTTCATTATAATATTTAATCATTCACAAATTTAATCAGTGGTGCTACATTTCACAACGACAATGGAGAACACAATAGAATAAATTAAAACATTTATTATTATATATATATGAATAAGACAGTCTTTGTCACACAAAATGGGACAGTTATTGGTATCCCTTTGTCTTTAAATTGGGACAGTATGTCCATTACAATAAAAAAAAATTCTGATTTCATAGACAAATATTTCAAAAAATACAACACCTTGCTTTGATATCCAAGCATAGTGATCATCATTCTTCACTTGAACTATTGTCACTGCTAGAGATACTTGCATGACTTGTTTTATTTTTAGGAATGTTTTGTTCACGATGATAATTGTTTTCTTTTCTTGATGATCCGTCTACAAACATAAAAATAAATTGTAATATGGTGAGAATAATGAAAATTTCAATATTAAATATTATACATCAATGTAAATAAAAAATAAATGAAATACCATATCAACAATTGACTCATGAACTATACACATTCTTTCAAAACCATGTAGTATGCCATCTTTCAATATTTCATCTGTTGGCACAGTTCCATACTTTGTTTCCTGCAAGTTTTATACCCCATAAAAAATCATATATTTAATATAAAAGATATTTTTTTTCTATTAATTATAAACGGGTCTAAGTAACACAAGGTCGATAGATGCTTACAAATTCCATAATTAATTTCTGATATGCCAACATATACTCACAACCCATATTTAACCCAACGTCAATCAATTCATCTGATGGTTCTTCTTTGTATGTTAGCACCTATTTGAAGACATTCAATGATGGATTATTCAAAACAACTTAAAAAATACAAAAATGAAATCTAGTTAATTTGTTATAAAGAAGTAACAATTACTCACAAAATTAGATATCAATCCTTTTCTTCCTTTTCGTCCTGTTTTATATGCTGAATGGGTTCCATTTTCTTTTCTTCTCTCCAAGAGAATACTTGAAAAATAATATTTAATGCTAAATTGTTTATTTATTGTACCTAATGATCGAAAAATTTAATGATTACATATTACATTTGAAGCACGTTGTTGTTGATATGGCTCCTCCTGCGATGCAATTTTGTCCATTTCTTTGGCCATCTCCTTGAACACCTTTTTGGACATTCCTACTGGCATATTTATGATATCAGCTTGTTCATCTTTTGAGATTTTCATAATATTCCTGAAAATGTAACATGAGAATAAACTATTTAATTTTTATATTGATATATGAAAAGTAAATATAACAAAATTGATATTTATAAATAATTCTAGACAAACATTTAAAGGGATATTACTTTTTCATTCCTTCTTTTTTGTTGTTGTACGTTTTTTCTATTAAAATTTTGACATGTCTCATTGACCAATCCTTTGGAAACTCTTCCTATAGTTTAGATAAAATTTGGTTCTTGGAATCATTGGATTTATTTTTGTATTGTAAGTGGAAAGAACGTCTATACAATTGTTCCACTAGATCCCTCAAACTTTTGTAAAATCCCCCCTGGGCCCTTTTCGTTAACCTCCAGCACCACTCTAGATGAGCAAAGGAGAAATTCATTTTCATTTCCATGTTCTATTTTTTTTACTTTTATTAGAACAACATTCCTTTTCTGAGTTGTTGGTCCCTGTAGAAAATTAAACAGATGTGAATTAATATATTGTTTGACACGTGTTATCTAATAATTTTAAGTATATTATTAATGAAAATTAAAAAAAGAAACTCATATTGGATCGATAGTATTTTTTCATTCACCTTATTCATCCTTTTGCAATTTTTCCATCAAGCTTTTATGCTCTTTTGGTCCTAGATCAAAAATAATCTTATCGAGCTTCATCATTTTGTGGCTCTGCATGATACACAGTAAACAATACATATTAGTTAAAGTTACATATAGTTCAAAAATAATATTTTTTGTAAAGAATTTATAAAGAACTTTCCTTTTTTTCTTTTCTTGATGTGTTATCAGTATTTTTGTTACTTGATCTCTTGTCAACCATTTATTTATCAATATGAAATGTGTACCATATCATTCATTAATATATTTTATAAATAAATTGTCAACTTTTCAGGTAAAAAACAAAATTCTCAAGAAACCGGTGCGCCATTCATGGTGTACGCATCGACGTCAATGCGTAGTGGTCTTATAAACGCACCACCAAAATAGTATAACACACCGTACGGTGCTTTGTGTCAACAATGAGCATCGATGCCTTACATGTTAACCACCGCACCGATTTACACTGACAAAATTTTCAAAATTTTCCATTGTTATTTTTTGTAGCATAAACACCACATGCAAACAAGGGACCACCATACGGTGCTCTGTGTGAACTAGGAGACTCGGTGTGGTGCCTTATATGTTACATGGTGCACCGATTAACGCAATATTTTTTTTTTATTGTGAAACAGCATAAGCGCGGTGCGCCGTAATGAAATAGTGCAGCAGTTCCATATTTTACATATGGCTCATTGATTAAAAAAATTTATTTTTTAATTTTTTATCACACAGTATTTCTGCGGTACGCTGGGATAATCCAGTGCACTAGTACGCTAGGTTATGCCTGGCGCACTGATAAAAAAAAGTTCTATTTTTTATAAATTCACGCAAGGGCCGACATGGATTGGGATCCAACTATGCAAGTGGTCTCATGGGTTGGATGTCTTAGGCCTATATATAGCAATACAAACCATATAAATCTAAAATGAAAAGCCATAATTCTGAAATCACGAAAACATGGAGAAGAAAGCGCATAAACAAAAAAAAATGTATGGTTTAGGGTAAAAATGGATTTTTTTTTTATTTGGTTTCTGAAAATGAAAAAGAAATTGAAATTTTTTTCTTACTGCAGAAAAAAAGTAAAAAAAAAAAAAAAACTTTAATCACGAGATCGTTTGAAATTCTATGCTACAGGGTTTGAATCACGAGAGGTTTGGAATTCTCATTTTCTGAATACTTTTGTTCGAACATATTTCATTGCTCTATAGTGCTCTCATGCTCTATTGCTCCAAGTATGTCACCTGCAAATCTTTGGCTGAATTTTTTTTCAAAAGAGTGAAATAATGAAAAGTTTTTAGCATTTAAAGAATTGTTTTATGAAATTAGATTTTTGAAAATATTTTGCCACCCCTTTTTCAATTTACCGTTTTTTTTAAACTTAAATAAAATAGAGTTACAATTTTTTTATTTACGGTTATTCGTCGGCAGTGTGTCACTTAATATCATTGCACTGGTACGTCCGTTCATATCATGGCACTGGTGTGCAGTAACGAAAATGCACCGGTGCAGTGATTAGTACATTAGCACCGATAACAAGAAGTCAATTTTTAAGGCACCGAAATTACTTTTGGGTGTGTGCACCAAAATTTGTTGTTGATTTTGATCAAATGTAGGGAGAAAATATCATAATTATATCAAATGGACAATTCTTAAAAATCTAGGTCGTTCCATAAAATTTCTCAAAGTCCATCACAGATTTCTCCCTATGCATCTCGAGATGTAATATTTACTTCAGATTTTATTTATATTTTCATTATCTAATTGAATTTATGTTTTTTATCCATGTCAATCATGCACAACTTAATTAAATTTATAATGTATACAAATTTTCAGGTTCATGCAGATTCAGAATCGAGTTCAGATGCACAAAATATTCAAACAGCTCCAAAACATTGGAAGCTCTTATCAGGAGTAGCGTACCGCAAGGCGCATTTGGTAGATGAAAATGGACAACCGCTTTACCCTGCCAATTGTAACAATATTTCATCTTCTAGCCACAATCCTAGGACAATGATGGTACTAATTAGAATTGTCTGGTATATTGATTAATGTAATTATTTCAACTTCAAACCAATTAATCATGCAATATTTTCAACATGGTTACTAATTGGTATCATATATTTTGTAATAATCATGTTCAAATAAATTTTTTTAAATTATTAGGATTCTAGTGATGATGAACGACCTACCTACCATCTTCCATTGCACCCTATGACAATGTCAAATCGAGAGAAGATTGAATTAAGAGAACAAAATCGGAGAGGAACGATACCAATAATGGTTGAATAAACCACTGATTCAATTCCCGCTATGTCCAGATTCACCAATTAGGAATGAATACAGCAACAATAGTTCCTCATAAGCTAGCAATGGAGGCAATCAAATAGAGGTTGGTATGGATGATTACTTAAGGGATACGAATGCCATGGAGACAATGTTGTTATATGCATTCAAAAATGATGATTAGCTAGGGGATGATGCTCATATCATTGACACCTTTTTCGAAATCCTTAAATTTTCTTCTAAAGTTTGGCTTTTCGAATGCATGTTTCTCAGAAATTTTGAGGTAAGTTACCATAAAGTCCTCCCTTATATAAATTTGAGAAATAAAATCAGTACAGTACAATGAACATTACAAATGGTAAATTTTATGAACTTCAATAATTATATCGGCATTATTTTTCCATGATCACCAACTAAAAGTTATTCAAAGATAAGGTTCTTCCGAGTAATAATGTCTTTCCCGGTAGGTGCGAAGAGGCAAAGAAATTGTTGAAAATGTTGGGTGTTGAGTACATATCATATCATGCATGTCCAAATGATTGTATTATATATAGAGGAGAATATGCCGACAAAGATATATGTACAAAATGTGGGCATGACGGGTATGATAAATAAAAAAGGAAGGGTAAATCACATACTGGTCCTCCTTTTAAGATATTGAGGCACATGCTTATAATCCCAAGGATTCAAAGGCTCTTTTGTTGCAAATAATTAGCTATGTTGCATGGATGGCATGCCTCACACAAAAATAAGTTAGGAGTTATGCGAATCCCAACTGATTCAATAGCCATGAAGCACATAGAGGATACATGACCCAAAAAATTCATGGATGAAGTACGAAGTCTATGACTCAGCATAGCCATGGATGGTGTCAACCCATATTCCCTCTAGAACACTAAATATTCTATTTTCCCTATAGTAGTGATCAATAACAATATCCCCCGATGGTTGTCCGTGAACAATAAACATCTTATCTCCGGATGCGGATGATGGCTCGGAATGATGGGACTTCCGTCCCTTGGTGGATCCCGAGGGCGTTCGCTTGCTGCGGCCATATGGCCCCCTGCAGCACCATTACTCACACATTAACTTCGCCAAATTGTTCTGCTTTCACACCGTTCACCGCGCCTGTCATCTACCTCGCCTTGCTGGTTCATTTGGCTATGGATTTCATTCTGGAGAATTCGTCTGCTCATTTTGTTTTTTGTAGTCCTCCTTCTCCCATCTGTGGAAGTTTCCCCCCTGCTTGCGCTGTTCCAAGTGAACGCACCCAAACAGGTCGACGTTGCTCCATCTTGGGATGCTTGGAAACTCTTCCAGGTTTCCACTTCACCCAGACCAGCTACTGTCATCTCAATTTCTGTTTGCCTTCTCAGACGGCTGATTCTCAGAGATCTCCGTTGCATCCCGAATGTTCCTTCTGCCCTAAGCACTCCTGGCTTCATGTAGCTTCGATGCCTTGGCTCAGGCAGAGAATGCACTGTAGGCGTGGAACGAGTAGAGGGCGCTCTTCCCATCCTCGCCCTTCCATTAGCTCGCCCTCGGCATCTTCTGAGGAGGACGTTGTTTGGAGTTTGCATTTGGATTCTGGGCATCAGAGAGGCAGCTCCTACCCTCTTGGAAGCACTCACTCTATTCCGCCTTCGCATCCTCCTCCGCCTGTCTCTCTGCCTGCCTCCCCTGCTTCTAATTTTCCCACCAACCCAGCCCTCATCCAGTCTTCACAAAGGGCGGAATTCCGCTTCAATTTCTCCTCAAACAAGCCTATTCTCACTACTTTCATCACTGTCACTGTTTGCAAAGAATACCCTATCCCAACTCCAGCTTCAGTGCCCCGCCCTGCCCCTATTCTGCCTGACCCTCAGCCCTCACATGAAAATATTGACATTCCAACCCCTGTTGAGCCCATGGGCATTGGTCATTCCATTCTTGGAATGGAAAACTTGCAGGTAGACTTCTTCAACAAGAGTGGCTCGCCAAAGAAGGACAACGATGATGGAGAAGCTGAGTTTGGTTGTAGGATCATGGAAGAACCAGAGTCCCCTACTCCTGAACGGTGAATTTGATCTCCCTCAGCTTGCTTTGGTACAGATTTTCGACCTCATTGAAGAATTTTTTGGTTTTTTGAGTTTATATTCAGTTGTAAAAGCTGTAGTCTATTCCAGTTTACTGTCTCTTGTTGTATCACAGTACTTTTACTATTTTACCGGTTTCCCTTCTAAGAGCGGTGGACTTCATTTTAAAAGAACTGGTTTCCCACTCTGGGAAGTTCAGTTGCTAAGGTTAAGCTTGGACATAAAGCCCAGTTCTCAGGCTCACACAACTGAAACTGGCGTAGTTTTGTACTATTATGTTTTATAAATAGATTTAGTTTTACCGAGAAAAAAAAAAAAAAACAATAAACATCTTATGTTGGCTCTCATAGTCCCTGGTAGAATAAAAGTGAAGAATATGGATGTCTACTTACAACCACTGGTAGATGAATTGAAGGAATTATGGCATGGGATAAATGTATACGATGTATCAAGACCCATCGCAAAAGAGAGGAGCTTTATGTTGTATGGCATATGTGCTTACACGACACATGATTATCTAGGCTTAGGAGTTTCCTCTGGTAAATTACATGTTTAATTTATTGATTTGTTTATATGCGTAAAAATATTCTTTCACATATTAATTATTTAATTCGTTGTAATTTTTCTGATCTTAATGATATTCTTTAACATGCCATGCATATTAATTGTATGCAAAAATCTCACAGGTCTTGTAACAAAAGGGTATTTTGGATGTAAATGTTGTGTACCTTCTCTTAAAGCTAGATGATCCAAGGACCTACGAAAGCCATTATATTATTGCTCTAGGGTATTTCTCCCAGAAGAACACCCTTACAGAAGAGCAGCATCCACTTTCAATGGTAAACGAGAGAGAACCCAAAGGCCTCTAATAACGATTCCAGTTGAATGGATTAGAGCATATGAGAGAGAGAAGGAGGAGGAGTTCATAAAATTGTTCAATTCAAATGGGGAGCCTATGTTTGATGATCCAAAATTCTTCGACACCTATGTTGAGAAATTTCCCATTGGGATGAAAAGGAAATCTATCTCTTATAACCTCCCATATTGGGAGCATCTTAAGATTACCCACTTATTAGATCCCATGCATATATTTAAAAAAATTTAATCTTCTTTATGGAGGAACATATCATCGAAACAAAGTGACACTTTGGCTGTTAGAAAAGATCTTATTACTTCAAAAAATAAAAAGAAACATTGGCCAAGACGATTAGAAAGTACAGGATCAGAGGCAAGCACTGGTCCCTCTAATTCATGGTATTTCAAAGAAGGTGATGTCCCATGGATTTTAAAAAAACATGATCTTTCTTTGGAAAAAGAAGTTATAATGGGTGTGAGGGTGCCATCTTCATACGGGTCTTCACTACGACACTGCTTCACCGTGGATGACCATTTGTCAGGGTTGAAATCGCATGACCATTTGAATCTTCTAAGGGTACGTATAATGTCAAAAACATGATTTTATTATTTTTTATATTAATAAAATTTATCCCATGCAGGGATCATAAAACATAACTAATTTTGTATATTATTTCACGTGTTTATAACTTTGTAGTGTCATTATCCTTTGTTCATGCATGGTTATGTGAAACATGAATTTCCTCAAGACCTAGGACGTGACATATCTAAATTATCTGCATTTGTATGTTGGATCACGTCAAAGGAGATTAATTTGGCTAACATTCCATGATGGTGTCAAGAGATAGTTGAGATTGTTTGTATGTTTGAGAAGGAACTGTTGACGAGTTTCATGGACTTGCAGGTTCATATTCTAATCCACCTAGTAGATGAGTTTGAATTAGTTGGGGTGGTTTCTTTTCGTTGGATGTTCTTATTAGAGAGGTACATGAAGAAATTGAAAGGTTTTTTTCGACAAAGGGCGAAAATCAAGGGGTCTGTGGCAGAAGGGTACATATCGTATGAGTCTTTCTATTATTCCAGTGAGTACATCAAGCAGATCAACAATAGACCAGGTGAGGTGATTTGGGATGATGAAAGGGATGAAGACGAAAGAGAAGGGAAGTTGCTCCAAACAAGTGGAAAAAAGTGCTTGATAAAGAATAAGAAACTTATAATTTTTCAAATTTACACAAAGTAAATATTCATATTGAACTTCGATATAATGTATATTTTGATCTCTGTGTACTATATAATGTCGGTTTGATTTCATCAGCAAATATAGAAATTTAAGCAAGCAATAAATTCTCTCTTTACAATTCTGAAGCGCCACAACCGTGGGTCGCATTGTACGAAAAAAAGAGGATGAAATAGGATAGTGGCAAGAAATAATTCAAAAGGTTGAATGGTAGAAGTGTGCCTTATCATGATCATTTAATGGTAGAAGTGTGCCTTATCACGATCATTTAAAAGAAAATATGCCAAAAATATGCCCCAACAGTTGTGTTGTTGACCAAGTTAGAGAGAAATACGGTGCAACCGATCGTTACCCATGTGCTAAAGAAGATGCACTGAACGTAGGGATTGGGTGCCGCAACTCGGTAATAATCTACTTAATTTATATGTACATTTGAACTTATAAGATGTCTATATTTCATATTTTAACTGTTGGTTTATTATAATACACATGGCACTATGATTTTATTTTAATTTTTTATAATAGGTGCATTTGTTCCCATCTATGTGGGCATATGGACACCATTTTCGCACAGAAAATGTCGACGCTGGAAACATCGCACAATAATGTGGAGTGGAATTCGAGTTCGATCAATCTAGTCTATCTAGCCACCATGATCAAAACCTGGTACGAGGGACCTTAGGCTACATCGGTAAGATACAAGAGATCGTTGAAGTGGATTTCTCTTCTTTCCAATGTGTTATTTTTAGGTGCAAGTGGTGGGACACCTTTGATCGGAACAATGTAAATGAAGATCGCGATAGTAGGATGATATATATCAACTCTAGAAAGATGTGGGATGAAGCTAAGGAGCCCTATGTTTTCCCCAAACAGTGCAACTAGGTTTTTTTTACCCAGATTTGTTAGATAGAGATTGGTGGTTCGCATTGAGATATGACCCTAGATCAAAACATATTTTTGAGAAAAATAGTATTATCATGCCATGCGAGTTGGATAAAAAATGAGGGTGATCATGAGAAATGAGAGTGATATGGTACATGTGTTATTTCATCATTAATATTTATAATTGTTAAGATGGGTTTTTCAAAACATTATAATACGTGTTTTGAATTAATTGGTAATTTGCATTGCTTTAATGTTAAAATCAATATTTCACTTGATAATTTGCAATTATGTTGATCTCAAAAACAATGGCATATTGTATAAAGTTCTTTTTTTTATGTAAGATCATAATAAAATAATGATAATTCTAAAGCACATGAATTTATTTGCACTATTTTCTAAACTTTATTATGTTACAACAATCCATATTATTCTAGATTTATTATTTTATAATTATTTAAAATTTTACAAACTTACAAATTTAAAAATTTTAATAAAATCATTTCACATTAATACAATTAAAATTTTCACAGTAATACAGTTAAAATTTTACAAATATTTTACATACAATTACAATTAGAATTACAATTAAAATTACAGTTACAATTTTACAATTTCACATACAATTACAATTAAAATTTTAGAATTTTACATATAATTACAATTACAATTATAATTTTACAACTAGAATCATTTCACAGTAATACAATTAAAATTTTACAAATATTTTACATAGAATTACAATTAAAATTACAATTACAATTTTACAATTTCACATACAATTACAATTACAATTATAATTTTAGAATTTTACATATATACAATTACAATTTTACAAATTTAAAATTTACAATTACAATTACAATCTTACAAATTTACATATTTACCATTACAATTAAAATTTTAGAATTTTACATGCAATTACAATTTTATAATTTTACATACAATTAGAATTACAATTACTTCAATTTTACAATTTTACATCTATACAATTACCATTAAAATTACAATTACAATTATTTCACAATAAATTAAATATTACAATTACAAATATTTTACATATATCAATGACAATTAAAATTACAATTAATACAAATACAAATACAATTTTAGAATTTTATATACAATTAGAATTACAAATATTACAATTTTACAATATCATGATCATTTAATATTAGATTAATTAATAAACATCATGATCATGATAACCATCGTACAAACATCATATTTTACTAAAAAACTCATTCATATTCACTAACATCATCGTGATCATGATCATCTAACAAAACAAAGTTAGCATTATATAATATCATCACAACACAAACATCAAATATACATCTCATGTGAAATAACTTCTATCACATACACATCTATATGCTCGCTGCACATTAAATGAACATATCTAACATGACCTAACAATATACACATCATGATGATCACCAACATGTTAATTAAGTACAACTGCAACATGAACATAAAATACATGGACGATATATATATATAATGTCAAAAATATACAACTGTAATATGAATGTCATCTATCAGCTGGTGGTACATCATCAATAACAGTACTAGCCAAGGCCTACTCAGTCAATGGTGCAGCCTCAACAAGCTCAGTCGATACATGTTGATCATCACGTGCCTGCTGATCTGGAAATAGTGCCTCATGCTAATCAGGATCAACTTTCAGCTGCTCATCGTGATGCCTGGATATGGTTGATGGTCCAACCTTCTCATGATCACCGTCATGACTAGACATGGTCGATGGTCTAGCCTGCTCTCCATGTTGACTACTGATTGATGCTAGTGGAGGTTTCTCATTTGGCACTGTGCAAGGTAAACGATGATCACTCCCTTGATCGTGATCATTAGATGATGCATCGGTGCTGCTCGCGGACTGTTGATCATGTGTTGTGTCTCGACCACGCCTATATCATTCAAGGGTCATCCTCAGCCGCGTAACTAAGGTCGTAGCTCCTACGACATGACACATCAGGTTGTACATGTCACGCGACATACCTCTCCACATATGTACCAGCCTACCATCGGCCTATATGTCTCTCGTAGTAGCAGGCTTGACTCATGCCTCAACAATAAATGCAAAGAGTTGGTCACCCAACTCCATCCTCAATATGCTATCAAGCCTACTACGTCTAGCAAAAGGTGGTATTTATGCACCAACAGGAGCAGGTCTCTCAGCACCAGCCTCTTGATGATCCTCAACATCTGGCATATCCCGATCATCATCAGGATGCACACCTAGATCATGTGGTGGTGTTGGAATGTCCTCACCATCAAAAGACCCAATGTATGCAAAATATATACAAGTATAGAACAATAATTAGACAATTTCATTACATAATTTAATAAAAACAAGTTAAAGAACATGTTAGAATAAATTTAAATAAAACCGTAATATTACCTCTATCATCTGGCAACTCATCATCTGTGAAGAGGATGTTGGCACACCCTCACCAATCCAAACCAGCATAAGGACAAGGGACCATAACAAAGGGATGCCCGTCAACACTGGCTAACAACACCAGTGCATCATGCGATATCCTCGCAGAAAACTCAGTCTCATCCCTCTTGGGCATCATCTGTCCCCACATGTGCATCCGTGCCTCCAACATCGGCCTATGAGGCTGCCAAATAAAAGTAGGCCTCATCTCTGGAAACCTCTCAAAAAATAAACAAAAAATATCTAAATAAAAAGGGAAGTTGACCCTCCCTTGTGCATGAGAATTACATCTATCTAAGGCTGTACAGAACTACCGCAAAAAATTGGCAGACCACCTAACAAGTCGTGGCTCCTGTACTAAAGAATCGACATAATACAGAAGCAGGAAAATAATGCGTTGCCCGTCACTGGTGTTGTGTGAAATGGTCGAAATTAGAAGCGAGAGGCACCTCACCTCCTCACTACCAAATGCAGCAATACATAACTGACCTCTGGAGACCTGAAAATATGAAGGAGATAGTATATCGGCGCTAATGTATCTCTAGGAGTACACCAAATGACTCCATGCCGCATAGCCAACTGGAACCTCTATGAATGAGGGAAAATACACTCCTCTCATAGATATCCCTATAATTAAATATATGTCCTCCTCAGTGGGCACGTACCACTGGTTAGGACCAACCCGGAAAGCCTGTCGGTGGGCATTCCACCTATAGATAAGATGTCTAAAAAACAAACCATGGAAGTTTAGGGAAGTAGCCTCCTTGTAGAACTTGAGGAGGCCTACCTACCTTAGGAGCCCCTAGGTAGATGTTGTAATAGGGCGAGGGTATGCTTCTCTCACCCTCTCTCGTGCCTCCCACAAGTTAACCATGTTATACTAGTCCGCATGTTGTTGCTGTTGTTCCCCCTCTTATCTCCTTTCACATATCTGAATGACTGACATATTAAATACAATTTTTTTATTAAATGAAACATATATTTAGGAATATACATAGATATTTTTTTTGGAAACAATAACCGTCAGTGCGCCACAAAAAATAGGCATGCACCAGTACCGGTGCGTCTTTTTTTCTCGCGCATCGGCGACGGTGCACCATAAAATATTCAAAACATCGGCGACAGTGAACCTAAAAATTTTTGGTACACAGTTGACTATAGATCGTGTCGGGAGGGCGGTGCGCTGACCAAACTTTATGCCCCGGGGCATATCGATCGGTCAGTGCACCAACCTCTTGATGTCATTACATAGTCAATGGTGTAGTATTTTACAAGGTTGCACCATTGTCCCTATCGAAATGTGGAATGTGGTGCGCTGACCAAAATACCCACCTCGGCGCAGATATTTAAGTTAACGCACTACATTGCCGCTATTCCACATTGTCAATGGTGCGGCTGGGTAACCGACCACATCACACTTTTTTTTAAATTTTAAAATAACACGGTGCACCTTTTGGTACTGCCCTGGAACTGGTGCAAATACCGTTAGCACCGGTTACGATGTGACCTATAAATTTACAGGCAACACCACAAACTGGTGCGAGCCGAACGGCTCGAGTGCAGTGTCTAACAATGTTTTTTTCTTTTAAATGGTTAATTTTAAGGTAATTTGAAATTCTAATCCGCTAAAAGGCTTAATTATGGAAACACAAGAAAAATACATGTACATTTGGCTATCGAGGAGGCATATTGGCTGTAGAATTTGCAAAATAAAATTTTCCCACCGTTTTGCAAAATTCAACCTAGAGATTAGTGGGCAATGCACAAAAGTAGTGCATGTAATGGGTGTAATGGGAGCATCGATGTTAGGGTGGCTCAGACAAGGATAAATTTCACTTGTGCTTGAGAGCTCTGGAGCACTGAGAAAAGTGAAAAATGCGGGTTTTTGGCTGTAATTTTTTTAAATTTAACCCTATTCCAGTTTACAGAGTTTTATAGGCGCACCGGTGTGGTTTCTTAAGACCGCACCTGCAGTTTCAGTTTTGGTGCGGGGTTTAGGACACACTGATGCACTACAGTTATAAGACGCACTGGGCGAGTGTGTATAGAGCGCACAGTGTCTAGTGTGCCAATGTTTTGTGCACACCAATGCTTTCTCTTGTTGAACGCACCGGTGCAGTTTAGGATGATAAACGCACCGGACAAAAAACATCTGCAAAAACCTCCACCCGCCAACCTCCTCTACTAACCTCTGCTAGAAAAGGATTTCTAGGGTATTTTTATAAGGGGTTCCTCAAAATAATTAGCTAGAGGGTATTTTCCTTGTAGTGTCTCTGCAGTTTCCATTACAATAGCTTCCAAATCATCCATTCCTGCATAATCACCTGTAGATATCCTCCAAATATGGCACAAGTGCTAAGCTTGGCCCAAGGCGCTACGAAACTACGAAATATAACTCTAGAACCCTTTTTTTATTAGAACCCCTCTCATGCTGACACCTACCCTCTTGTCCACCATAAGACCATTTCTCGTGACTACAGACTAAGTATTTTGGTGCTAAGCTTCTCTACAGCCTACACGGGCCAAGTTCCTTTGTTAACTAATCCACACCATTGGTCAAGCCTCTACACAAGGCAACCACCCATCAGCCCAAAAGCTGGAGCATCTTTGTTTATAAGCGAAACAATCAAAAGCGTGTTAGATCTTATCCACTCCTAGATCCTAAAAAATTCTGTATTTCCTCTATGCCCTTCATTTCTACCTATAACATAGAGTCATGTGTGGGCGCTCAACCTGTAGCTCCCTTCTTCCTGGAATATTTAACTTTAGAATCATTGGGAGGCTCATGACGCTGAGTCAACATGTCCTGTGGGGACCACCCAGCCTCATTCTCATTTTCTACCTCTCTGCCCCAAGGATACCTTTTAGTCCTCCATGTCTTGACACTTTATCTGCCAGTGCATTCCCTAACCAATCCATTTATAAACCATACAATTCATTCCTACGGGATGAGTTTTCCGGTAGGGTCCACCTGCACTTTCACTGGCTAATCAAAGGCCATGCTGGGATGAGATGTATGATTGACATGTATTGATGCTTACAGCCTGAATCATTCAATTTTCACATCATTAAAAAACCTATGGGATTTTAGTAGCGGGATGAGTTGTCCTGGTGGGGTCCACCCAATTCCTTTTTCACTGGCTATCTCTTTTTTCACCTCCATCATGTCCCAACACCCTACAATCGAACAGATTTTCTTTGTGATTTTTTATTTACTGCCAGAGTAATACCTCTATAATGATTTCACTCTTGCCACGTGTTGACCTATGAGTGGTGACATGTGTCACACGTAAAAGGGCCATTAAAATTATACCACCTTCCCTCTCGAAGTAGAGAGAAATGGTCCTCCGAGGCATTATTTTGAAACCAACCTCCATTATAATAAAAAAGCACTGACTTCCAAAATATACCTCTGGAACCACTCTTGAGTGGATTTTTTTTTTGCTAAGGGTTCCCTCGAAGTATCTCTCCACCATTAATATTCACGATCAACTATGTGGTAATCCACTTCCGGGAACTTGAGGCCTAACAATAATTCCCTCTATCAAGATGTCAGAATCTGGCACATGGCCCATTGCCTATCTCCTGGCGCTTCCATTGTGTTCCCCTTTGCAATTTCCAGGCTCGCCCTCAGTGGGTTGAGTTTTAGAAGTGGGGACCTCCCGCTCGACTCCTCATTGGTCTGCACTCTACTGTCATGTTCCGACATCCACCACCTGACACTATCATTTTCTGATCCTTTTACACTCCTCTAGGAAGGCTTTTGCGGGTTTGTTTGTTATTTTGGGGACCTCTTCACACCTTTATCATTTATTTTTGTTGCCAGCCTTACTGCCACCCTCATCCCACTCACTTTGAATTGAGCATTAAAATAATTCCTTCGGGGTGAACCCTCTGGGGTAAGCCCGTCAAGAAAACCTTTAATGTTGGCTCCTCCTACCCAATACTTTGATGCCACATCTACGTGATGCTCTTGCTAGGAGGCTCCTACAATATTTCAATTGAGTTTGGAATCTATCCTAACTTTGGGTCCATGCCAAAGGCTCACCAACCACCTTTATCTCAATTATGGATACTTTCAGGTCACCAGACTTTGAAAGGATCTATATTTTGATCCAGGAGGCCATTTTCAGACTGCCACGCACCATTGGAAAGCTTTGTTTGGGAACTATCTAACTATGACATTTATAGGAGCATCTGATCAAATATGATAATGTATAAATTCATCCAAATCCTGAGTATCCCAACCATCATAGTAATCATCTGAGGAATTCTAGAGTTAACCTACTACTATGATGATTCTCTACAATATATTGCAAAAACCATGGTACCCCCCTTGAGCTTAACAAATTAAGCACTTCAATTTCACCATTTTCTACCACTAGCCTCACTTATCATCTGGTTGATATCAATTCCAACACACATGCTACCAATAGCCGGCCACACAATGCCAATTGTCCAACCATAGGATCTTTATATGCGTTACAAGACCTGAATAGGTTAAACCATATTTAGAAATAATGTGACTCTTACTCCCTCTAATTTACCAAAATAAATGGAAAATATATTAATTTAACAACATAATTACAATGTAATCTCTCAAATGAACTTTTCATTAAAAATATGGTAAAAGGAATGATAATGTGGTAAAAAGGGGGGATTAATATGGTTCATAAAGGGATAAATAGCAATGAAAATGGCATCAAGTCAGAGGTTTGATATGATGAAAAATCCTGAAAGCTCCTATTATGAACCTCCTATAGCATGTGTCTAATCTAATGAGATATCTAATTTTCGAAAAATTCTTTGGTTCTAGCCATCCCTTAATGGGATTCAATATTCCTCAGATCTACTGCTATTCATTCCTTTGAAATTATGCGCCCCAAATATTGATTTTTCACCTTGCAGAAAGAACACTTTATTATCTTTGCATACAATTGATGGCCCCTTGGTACTTCTAGTACCAACCTAAAATGATGCACATCCTTTGAATTGGAATAAATTAGTATGTCATTCAAGAATATGATAACAAACTTTTCCAAATAATTTTTGAATATATCATTCATTAGGCACCGAAAAATAGTGATTAATTTCATCTACCTTTCCAAAAGGCACCACTACCAACTCATAATGTCTTTAAATTGTTCTAAAGGTTATATTAATTATGTCTTCATGATCCCCATCTACAAATATCTTGATATATAGTATATCATTGAAAATATCTTTACTCCTCTTATTTGATCAAGAAGGCCATCATTTTTTGTTAGAGGCTATTTATTATTCACTATGGCTTTTTTAACTTGTCTAAAGTCAACATGTCATCTCAATATTCCATCATTATCTTTTTTTTAAAGGAACAATGCTCCCCAAGGTGAAACACTTGGTCATATGTACCATTTCTTCAAAAACTCTTTCAAATGAAATTGTAATTATTTTAATTTTGGTGTACATATTATGTAGGGAATATTTTACATTGGAGTAGTTCTTGGCATATAATCAAAAGTGAAATCCAAATCTCTCTTTGGTGGAAAACCTGGTAATTATCCAAATACATCTTCAAACTCTTGAAACATTGGATAATATTTAATGGTTGGCTCTTTCATCTACTCTGTCTCTTCCACATGGGTTGTATAAAGTTGAAATCATTTACGGAAACACATTTTCAACTGTAATGATGAAATCTCCCTTATAGGAATAAGTCATGGAATTCCTTGCAGAAATGTTTACTTTCTTTCTTCATCAAGGCATGTAAAATCCTTGTTATCACATTCTAGGGAAACATGATGCTTTTCGAGCTAATCCATTCCAATCAGCAAAATTATAATATCCCAATGGAATGGTGTCTAATTATACATATGTATCCATTCCATTTAGATCTATGACCTGACAACCCTTTCCAATTTCAGTAATCCTTTTCTTGGTTCCAACGGATAGATTAACCAACCATGACCTTTCAATATTGATTTTGATTATATGAAATATATCCACTAATCAAGATTAATTTAATAATGAATTTCCATTGAATAAATTAAATAGTAGAAATATGATTTGAAATCTTAATTTCCACTTCAGCCATATGGGACCAATGGTATTCCTATCAATCCTTCAGGGCTATTCAAATTCTTGGAATATTTCTTCCCATTTCTTCAACTATTTAAACCTTGTAGATGTTATGTAGGGTTGTAATTTTAACATATATGAGAGGGAAATATCTATAAAAATTATCCCCTTGACATCCCTAACATTTGAGTGATTGTCTACCTCTTTTCCCAATGGGTATTCTAGTTTGATTCCATCATGATTTTTCAAATTTGGTTGATATTATATAGGGATATTTCTCTTGAAAGGTGGTTTAAATCCCTTCTTATTTGATATGGTTCTCCCTTCTTGTTATCCCTTCAATGTTTTTGAAAAATATCATTTCCTTTGTTCCACTATTACAAATACTTGGCATTGTTAGTAGTTCAGAATAAATTCTTAGGCTAATAAAATGTATATTATATCATAAAGAGATCATTAGGGGAATTTTGAGGTCTAAAATGGACCTCCTAAGTAAATTGTAAAATAATAGTGGAAATAATAAATAAAGATTTGATTACATCATCAAAATTTTAGAGGGAAAAAAGAAAAAACTACTTTTTCAACTCATATTTTCAATTTATCTCCCAAATTTTTTACTCAAATTTTGAGCGGGAGTACTCATTGGATGAGAAATCTAATTCCCCATCCAAGGATTACCCATGTTGCATAATTTCTATGGATCCCGCTACATGAAAAATGAGAAATACATGAAAAACGTGATTACATTCACGTTTTTTCATGTATTTCTCATTTTTCATGTAGTAGGGTCCATCAAAAGTATGAAACATGGGTACTCGTTGGATGAGGAATTAAATTTTTCATGCAACGAGTACTCCTACTCAAATTTGAGTAAAAAATTTGGGAGATAAGTTGAAAATACGAGTTGAAAAAGTAGTTTTATTATTTTATTATTTTTTAATATTTTTACCTTTTTACTTAAAAAATAGTGAATCATCCCCCATGGTTGACATCATTGAATCCTATTGGTTATTATAAAGTCTATTTTGGTTGTACATTTTTCTTAGGAGGCCCATTTTAGACCTCAAAATTCCCCTAATGGGCAATCCAGTAAAGAACCTTTGCATTTTAACATTCTCCTCCTTGATGAAGCCCACATACCTTTACATTTGCAATAATTTTCTTTCATATTATTCCATGTTCATGCTTCTCAATTTGAGTTCAAATAATTCCAACATATTTTTATCATAGTTGTCTCTAAAAATAATTCTTGAATTATTTCCAAGAAATTATTTTTTTCATAAATATTTTTGACATGCTCCAATTGTTCCCATCATATAGAGGATTTTCCTTATAAATGATATACAACTACTATGGATTCCAAGTTATATGAGTGACCATGAAATTGAAAATAATTTTTTATCCCAAACAAAAAAGTCTCATTTTCATCTCCCCTTTTATATTTACTATCAAAAGTGGGTGCCTTAATCTTATTATTTTCACCTTGCATACAATACAACCCATCCCTTCTCCTCTGATTTCTAATAGAAGACACTTATGGGTTACTCCTAGAATAATCATATGAATATAACCTCCTGCATGAATAATTGGACATTAATGATATGTTTGAGCTCTACTAGAACTTCCTAAGCCACACCTAAATCCTTTATGGTAATTCCTCCTTGCACGAGGTCTTCCTTCTTCCTCATGTTTTGAAACTGACCCAGTCTTTATTTTTCTTTGCAATAGATTTAGGATTTACAACAATTGATTATTTATGCAATTATTATCCTCCCATATTATTATTATTCTTTCATTATCAGCCTTGTATCTATACACCTTTTCTCTCAAACTTCCCATAGCCTCTACTAATTCAGCTAGTTCCACTTTACTTCTACTTCCATTGGATATAATATTTTTATCACACAAACTAATTTTTAGGCCCTTAGCATACACCTCATGATTTTAAACTCCTTATTCCTCCTCCATATCCCTAATTTTTAATCTTGAGCTGATTTTGTTTTGTTGATATCCCTAATTCTACAAATTATGCATACAATTACATTTTTTTAAACAAAAACAAATAATTATAAGTTTTGGAAGTCATATACATGATATTTCTGATTTTTAAATACATTCTTATCCTTATTTTGATTTATTGTGAATTTATGCTAACCAATGTTGGGTTAAATATTGGACTACTCTTGATTAACTCTATATTGACTACACATATGTCTCATTATAGAGTTGAAGTTATGGTTGTTTCAAAAAATCTCAATATTTACAATTCATTTCTACTAATTCTCTCAAAATTTCAATACCTATATTCTAATTCTAATTCCATGGATGGATTCTATGGTCCACGATATTTATTTTGACTACTCCCATGATCTAGTATGAGTTTTGAGCAAGATTTTAGGCCTATTAGAAGTGAATTGGTACCTTAATTATCCATCTACTTCTTTTAGGTTTAACTTTATCATCCTCGCTCTATTTTGTGCTCAAAACATCAAGTTGGACAAATTTTTCTAAGAAAATTCATTTAAGCTACAAATACCATGTGTAAAATTGATACACATAGTTCCCATTTGGCTTCAACATAAAAAATAAACAAAACTATTTAGGGCTTAAAAAATTACCTTGAAGTTTATGAATAGAAAATCATAGGAAAATTATATAAAATTGATAATATGATCTAGGTGGATATTGGTGGCCACCCACCTGCTAAATTTGGACCCCCCACCATTGGTTCTTTCAATTTTTCAGTTTTAGCACAACTTACTATTTTTAGCAGCTTTTTGGGTCCTCAACTTTTGAAGTCGTTTTGAGGCCCTAAAAGATTATTTTTGGGAAACATGGAAGTTCGTATGATTTTTCTCACATAAAAAGTTGTATTCCTTGGATAGATCTTTCTAATGAGGTATTGAGCGCATCAAACAGAGATTATACGACAAAGTTACATCCTCGGGAAGTTGATGTACTGATTTACCCAAACGGGGCCCATATTTTTGGCGCTTCATCTCCCAGGGTTAGGTTTTTAGGTGTTTAGGGTTTTACATTGTTTCTAAACTATAAATAGGCCTTCAAGCCTCATTGTAACACAATTTAGAGTCTTGTATATGCTACATCTCTTCTGAGAGATAAGCTACCAGCTCCCTACCTAGTTTATTTTCATTATGTCTATAACCTTATTTATGTTATTTGATATTAATGAAATGAAGTACTGTTTCCACTGCATCTTTGTGTTTGTGTCTATTTATGTATTTTATTTTGTTGTTGATAAATCCGGATCAGTGATATTAGAGTGGTCTTCTCCTTCTCTATTTCTTTTTTCATGTCCCCAACGAGGTCTGGGTATAAGGAGTTAGGGCTCGATTTGGTTGAACCCTTGCAAGATCAACCTTGCAAACCCCACTACCCTCCCATGGTGGAAGAAAATAAATATGAGGGATAAAGAGATCCTATCAAATTATTGCTCGAGGAGGCCCTCGAGAAACAAAGGAATGCGACGATGGATAACTTTGCCCAGATCCTTCCACGACTGCCCACCAATGGTGCATCTACATCTAGCAGCCACTCTGGATGCCCCTCTCCTTTCAAGGTATAGGTCAACTTCGACATTCCTGTATTTTAAGGCCATTTAAATGTAGAATTTGTAGATAGATGGTTAAATTTGTGGGAAGAATATTTCTTGGTCCATGATTTCTCCAACCGAGAAAATATTACTTTTGTACTCCTCAAAGCTACCCCCCATGTCAGTGACGGGTGGGAAATCTACTGTGAGCATAAGGAGGAGAGGGAACCCTCTCTATTCTTGGCCGCACCCACTTAGAATTAATTCTAAGATGACATCAAGGAACAATATTACCCTATGGTTATCTATGAGGACAATTGCATCCAATGGACCACACTGTGGCAAAAAAGGGATCAAGATGTGCACACAATGACAAATTTGTTCTAGAACTTGCGCACAAATTTGGGTATTAAAGATTCACAATAACATTTGGTGCTCTAGCACCGTAGCTGTTTGAACAGATAAATTCAAGAGGAAATGGATTTCATCGACATTACCTCACTTGGCACAACATATCGCTATGTCGCCAATATCAAGCATAAATTTAAGCAGAAGAAGCGAGACTTTGGATCTACGAATCCGAAGCCAGGGAAAGGTGCCCCCGAACTGCAGAACAAGTGGCAAAGCCAAAACAGGGCGACTCAGAAAAACACCACAAATTCTAATAAGGAAATCTGGAAGTGGTGTTAATTTCACAACAACCCCATTCATAGCAGAAATGAGTGCTGGTCCAAACATTCATTGGTGGCCAAAATTAAGGCACCCAAATTAGATGCATGTTATGATCCTGAGTCAAAACCAAACAAGGATGATGAAAAATGGAAGCAGATCATTAATGTGGATCCTAGTGTCATTGTTGCCTCCACCAAGCTCCAGAGGGATGATCCCGAGGATCCACAGGAGGGGGAGCACCTCTTCCATTTGCAGATGTGGGTGAAGGGTTCTCCACTTCAATTCCTTGTCGAGAGTGGAAGCCAAAAGAACCTCATTTCAGCAGAGGTCATGAATTGGCTTGGCCTATAGACCATAGCACACCTGCAGCCGTATACCATTGGGTGGCTTCACCAAGGAAGAGATCTCTGTGTCTGCCAGTAGTTTCGCCTTCCATACAACATCAAGCCATTCACGGATTAGGTACTCTGTGATGTTTCTCCTATAGATGTGTCTGATGTATTATTGGGCCAACCATGCTTGTGGAAGTGACATGATGTGTATGAGTATATGCCTTGTTCTATTGTTATTACTTTGGGAAATAAATTGTATAGGATACCAGAGGTAGTACTGCCTCCTGCCATCTCTTTCACTATTGCAAAATAATGCAGTAAGATTGTTTCCCAAACTAGGACATTTACTTTCATTACAATTTGCCAAAAGGGTAAGAAGAATATTGTGGCCACATCCTCGAAACAAGGCTCCCCATCATGGCAGCAATATATGGACAAAGTCGTGGAGGAATATGAGGAAATTTTCTCCTCACCCATAAAGGTTCCTCTACACTATGAGGTCAAGCGTTCCATTGATATGATCCCAGGTGCGTCATCGCCTAATGTTTCCATAACTCGTGCAACCACATAGATAGAATCCACACATGTACTGTTTGAGGTTGTTAAAGCAACCAATTTTTTTGAATGCATCGAGCATTTCCGCCAGTAGGTCCACAACATATTTGAAAAATCCAATACCAGGTTCAACAGAGTTTGCTTCATTTCATGGAGGAACTCCAGGCAATGGAGAACATTGCTTCCTAAGGGAGGAGGAATTATCCAAGTGGATATTTGTGGCAACCCACATATTTCATTTGGATTCCCCCTCCATTAGTTCTTTCAGTTTTTCAATCTCAAAACAACTTACTATTTTTAGCATTTTTTTGGGTCTTGAACTTTCAGAGCCGTTTTGAGGCCCTAAACGACGTTTCTTGGGAAAATCAGGAGCAACATAGAACTTCCTTTGATGTTTCTCACATCAAAATTTGTAGTCCTCGGATAGATATTTCTAACAAGGTATTAAGCAGGTCAAACGAAGATCATATGCAAAAGTTACATCCCCCAGAAGTTGTTGTACCAATTTACCCAAACGGGGCCCATAGTTTTGGTGCTTCATCTCCCAGGGTTACGTTTTTGAATTTGTATGGTTTTCCATTGTTTCTCGACAACAAATAGGCCTTTGATCCTCAATGTAGCATAGTTTAGAGGTCTGTAGGCACCACATCTCTTCTCAGATATAAGCTACCAGCACCCTAGCTAGTTTATTTTCATTATGTATGTAAGTATATTTATGTTATTTGATATTAATGAAATGAAGTATTATTTCCACTACATCTCTATGTTTTTGTCTATTTCTTTATTTTATTGGGTTCCTGCATAAATCGAGATCATAATAGAATGTTGATGTTTCTTGCATACATGGCTTGATGTGGCATCTGAGTCCACATGGAACCTTAGGACTAGTTCTAAGCCAAATCCTATACCACTTAACCTGTTTCATCACCAATTAACCTCCTTATCTCTCCTTTTCCTTTTCCTTATTTTTTTCCCCATTTTTTTCTCATATTTATTCTTCCTTTATATTCTTCTTTTTCGTTTTTATTTCCTTAAATTTCTTATTCTGTAGTCCCACCTATGCTTGTCATTCCACCCTTCACTCATTAATCCCTCACTATCATTGGAAAATATTCATTACTTGAAGGGATGAAATGGACCCATCTCCCATTTATCTCCCCTAGTTGCGCAAATTGCACCCCACATTCTAATGATGACAATCAACCTAGCCCAAATAAATGACCCTCGAGCATTTTATGTTGGGGAAGGTTAATTTTCCCAATGCTATTGAAAATCACAAACCACATCATCTATTAGTTTTTGGGATTGGGGAAATTTCCAAAATCATTTCCTATATCCCTTAAAAACCACTTTCTATTTTGGCCAAGGGCGCTTAAGTAATGTGATATCTCATTCGAACCCTTTGGAAATATTGTCATTGATTGCAAAGAAGGAAGCAGACAACAGACAGAAAAGAACAAGAGTTGTAACATGTAACAATATTTGATGGGAGTAGGTAATATTTACAAAGAGCGGTTGAGGTAGAGGTCGAGCAGCAGAGGCAGCGAATACAGAGGAAGAGATGAAACAGTTATGCAGTAGAGGCAGAGGCAGAGCACAGAGGAAGATGCAGAGCAAATGAGGCACAAAGAAGGTAGAGGCAGAGGTAGAGCTAGAGGCAGAGTCAGAACAAACAGTAAAAGATGAAATGGTCGAGATGAAATGGTCGAACAGCAGAGGCAGAGACAGAGCGAGCAGAAAATTTCGAGAATCTTTACCCCAGCCGGAAGATAGACTAAAGGCTGAAGCGGCAAAGTACACACACACACACACACACACACACACAGATATATATATATATGCAATACTTTATATAAGTATAGTGGGACACCCCCCCTTCATAAAATTTCAAGAATCGCTACCCCAGCTGGAGGATATACTAAAGACGGAAGCGGAAGCTTATATATATATGCAGTGAGATACATATGATGCGCCTTATATATATATATAAAGGTCCAAAGCATATACATTTTATATGTAGCGCGAGATCTAAAGAACCAAAGGTTCTATCAAAAGAAAAAGCCTTATATGGTGGGACCCTCATCAATCGCATCGGAAAAAGGTTGGCAGCGGATCATATGCAACTAAAAGTTGCGATTGCGATTGAAGCCCGGACCCGATTGGCGTATAAACTGTAATTAACACGTATTTTAATTCCGGCCTAATCGCATCGAAGCATCGGAGTATAGGCATATCGGAACATCCAACCAAAAGTTGCAATTGTGATTGAAGCCTGGACCCGATGGGCGTATAAACTATGATTAACACATATTTGAATTCCGGCCTAATCGCATGGGAGCATCGGAGTATAGGCATATCGGAACATGCAACCAAAAGTTGCGATTGCAATTGAAGCCTGGACCTGATGGGCATATAAACTGCAAATCATACATATTTGAGTTCCGATAAATAGTGATTGATCGAATCGGAGCATTGGAATGTCGATACATTCAAATGGAAATTGTGATTGCGATCAATCGCAATCGAAAGAAGTCGAGGAGTAATGTATAGCATCAGAAAGCGTGGCAAGTGGGCCCAGATATATGATATTCTATTGATTAAATGGAATCGACCCCTTATATTAATGTTTATAATGCTTGACTCGGGGAATATGCATACATGGTGATATATTTATATATTGTGCTAAAGTCGAAACTTATAGAAAATGAGGTGCGTGCTGGGCATTCGCCAAAGTGAATTCATGGGTCTTTACATTCCGTTGGAGAACATATATATATATATATATATATATATATATATATATGCAGTGTGGGGCCATCGCATCGGCACGAAGGCTGAGCAGTGGAACATACCAATGAAGTTTGCGATTATGATTAATCGCATCGGAACAATCGCAAAGGGTGTAATCGCAATCGGAAATCATCGAAGGAGACTCATTGCATCGGAGCACAAAACAAAGTTCGGATGGTGGGCCCGAAAGGGAATTTTATATGTTAAACAGGCTTTTACTATTATGCCGAGAGTTGAAGTTGTGTTATATATAAAAGGCGCTGTTACAGATACATAGTAGTTACACCACGACAGTGCACATATCAAAACGTATTTTTATTATTGTGCCGAGAATCAATTAGCTTGATATAAAAAGCACAGTTACATATGTATGACAGATGGTCGTTACCCTGTGATGGTGAATAAGGAAACAAACAGAGCCGAAAGGGACAAAGACACAGTCAAAGAAAAGATAAATGTGCAGCAAGCCAAGAGGCTGAATGAGTGAGCTGGAGTTTTCATTGTAATTGAATGTAAATGATTTTGATTTTTGTTGTTTGTGATGCATTGGCAAGTCTCCGGAAGAAAACAAAATTCCCACTGTAATATTAAAGTTAGTACCTACAGTTATATTTTTCTGAGTGAGCTGAAAAGAAATGAGAAGGTAGAAAATCAAGAGGTATGACTATCCATTTCGAATTCCTAAAGGAAAACAAACAGTCATCAAGAAATCTATATAAATAATATCATCTTGATATGAAGAGTGATAGAAAGAGAGAGTAAATATAGAGAATGCAGAGTATAGAAGATTGAAGCAGAGAAGATAAAGAAAAGAAGAGCAGAAAGAGATGCTACAGATCAGAGCTGATATCTGAGGTAAATCAACAAACATTATGGTTGATAAATTGAGGAAGTTGGAGCTCATCGTTGAAGCTTCTGATAGTCAGCTGGGCCAGGCTGACCGAGGTCATAGCCTCCTCGTAGGTTGGTGGCCTCAGAAAATTATAGAGGGAAAGTTGAGCCTCCTCGTTGTAGTTTGCACTGAGGTTGGTGCCTCCTGTAGGTCGGTGCCTGTAAAAAAACAATGGTGAGAGGGAGTTGGAGCTTGCATTTGCATCACAACAATAATAAGATGTAGTTTTCTCCCTTTATGGGTTTCCACTTAAATCTGATGTCTCTATCTGTGTTGTCTGTGTACTGAGATGATTTACCAAATTTGCTTAATGTTTGCTGATCTCATAATAAGTTTGAAGTCACATTAATTTAATACTTGCTACATCATATTAAGATTTTTCATGTACTAAGGTTGATTATAAAAGTAAGTTGTAAATTAGCTGATGAAAAATTTAAAAACCTCATATATGTGTTAAACTAATTCACCGCCCCCCCTCTCAGTTTAACTAAGAATTCAACAATTGGTATCAAAGCAGGTTCCTTTGTACCAGTTTAACAACTGAAAGGAGATCCTAGGTTCCCAAGATGGCTAGTAAAGAAGGATGCTCAACCAATAAAGCCCCTTTTTTCACTAGTGCAAATTATGCTTTCTGGAAAATTAGAATGAGGACATACGTAATGTCTCTAGGAATAGAAGTCAGGGTTGCTGTGGAATTAGGATATGCCCCAAAGGATACTGACACAGAGAAAGAAACCAAACAAGATTTTGTAGCCAACGCAAAAGCCATGAATTCCATCTTAAATGGATTGTGTGAGGCAGAGTTTATCAAAGTAATGCACAAAGACACTGCCAAAGAGATGTGGGATACCCTAGATAATATCCATGAGGGAGACAAGAAGGTAAAGACTGCCAAACTTCAAGTCTATAGAGCCCAGTTTGAGAACTTAAAAATGAATGATGATGAAGACATTGATAGTTTCTTCCTAAAAGTTGCAAAAATTGTTAACAATATGAAAGCTCTTGGAGAAACCATGCCAGAAAGTATAATTGTGCAAAAGATTCTAAGATCTCTTCCATCCAGGTTTAATCCCAAGGTGTCTGCAATAGAAGAAACAACTGATTGGGAGACCTTGACCATGAACCAGCTACTTGGAAATTTAATAGCATACGAGATGAGGCTCCCACAGAAGAAGCCAAGTACGAGGGAGGCAACCTTTAAAACAGAAAAGAAGAAAGAAGAAGAGGAAGACATATGCTCTTGCTCGGATGAAGAAGAGGCAAAATTTGTCAAGAAATTGGATAGAGGCTCAGGTAAATACAAAGGTAAAATTCCTTTCAAATGCTTTAACTGTGCAAGAGTTGGACACTATGCTACTAAGTGTCCTCACAAGAAAGCAAGGAATCAGGTTCAAGATTCAGAGAAAAATACATCAAAGAACTGGCAGAAAGGAAAGAAGTTCAGCAGAAAATCCTTCTATGCTCAACAAGACAGCAGTACATCTGAAGATTCAGATGAAACCTCAAGTGAAGAAGGAACCTCTGAATTCTTATTGATGGCCATAGAAGAACTTGAAGGACTCCTGCTAGAAGATGAAGAAGAAGAAGGGGAAGTCGACCTTGAGGGGGAGCTAAGAAGTGCTCTGGAGGAGATTGATAGACTCAAGCTGAAATGCAGAAAACAAAAGGACATTCTCCTCAAGTATGTACGAGAAGAACAGAATTCAGAAGTCCTTATGCAGCTAAAGATAGAGCTTGAAGAAGCCAAGAAGATAGAGGACATGTTACTTAAGAAAATCAAGGAGAAAACTCAGGAACAAGAGAAGTTGGAAGAAGAAGTAGTATGTCTCAGGAAGAAATTACAAAATGCTCAAAGGAAAGTGGCTATAAATTCTTCTCAAACAACAAGCTCTAGTAAGTTGAATGAAATTCTGGTTGCTCAAAGATCTCCTATGATAAAAACTGGAATAGGCTATGAAGGAGAATCAAGTAAAAGCAAAGAAAAGGAAAATAGAGAGATTATTTTTGTAAAAGCAAAGAAGGATGATGAAGTAGCTCAAATAAATCCTACAAAAGAAGAAACTTGTAAGGAGGGAGATAGAACCCATAAAAATCCTCTAATAACAAAGAATGAAAGAAATACTCAATCAACAGAAAAAGATTCATATACCCATGAGTATGTCAAATTTGGAAGCCATCAAAGGAGATTCTTCCCTCCTATGAAAAATGGCACCTGTTATGTTTGCTACAAGTTGGGACACATTGCTGCATACTGTCATGCAAGGAGGAGTGATTCAAACCAGCAAAAGATGCAAACAGTGAAGAGACTGTCTCAAGTAAACAAATGGAGAAGACAACCTTACATCAGATATGCAAATAATTTCTATGGTTACTGTTTTTATTGTAAGGAATTTGGCCATAAAATTATTGAATGTAGAAAGTATGGACAAAGATTGATGTTCAACACCTCAAGGAGGTTTATGAATCAAAGAAATTTTTCTCATACTCACAATTCTGCAAAAATTATGATCAAATGTTGTGTATGCAATCAAGTTGGACATATGCCTTCCAAATGTCCTCTGAAAGGATGTGATTCATCATCTCACAAAAGATACCAAACAAAAGGATGCCTCCAGTGGAAAAAGAAGGTGAATAAGTGTGACCTGGCTCTAATTGCTCAAGATTTGAAAAGCCAATGGTATCTGGACAGTGGCTGCTCAAAACATATGACTGGAGACAGGATAAAATTTATAACTTTTGATGAAAAGAAAACTGGTAATGTTACTTTTGGCAATGATAAATCAGGAAAAATCAAGGGAAAGGGCTCAGTCAGCTTAGATAATGGCAGAGGTAAGGCCCAAGATGTACTATTTGTAGATGGGTTGAAAGAAAATTTGTTGAGTGTCAGTCAAATGTGTGATAAAGGCTGCGAAGTTCTTTTCAGAGCACAAGACTCTGAAGTAAGATCAAGCACCACAGGTAAGACTCTTCTCAAAGGTGTTCGAACAGAGAGCAATGTTTACATCGTGAAAGAGGAAGATGAAGCATGCCATCTTAGTAAACTTGAGGAGTCATGGTTATGGCATAGGAGATTGGGACATCTCAGCTTCGATCATATCATCAGACTGAGCAAGAAGAAAGCGGTCAGAGACATGCCAGAAATAAAAAGGCCTTCTAATACCATATGAAAATCTTGTCAATTGGGTAAACAGACCCACACATCCTTTAAGGCCAAAGATGAGTTATCAACAAGAAGACCACTCCAGCTTGTGCACATGGATCTGTGTGGACCTGCAAGAACTAAAACACCAAGTGGAGAATCCTAATTCATGCTGATAATAGATTATTTCTCCAGAATGACATGGGTTGCTTTTCTCAAGAATAAATCGGAAGCTTTGGACAAATTCAAAATATTCAAAGCATTAGCAGAAAATCAGACAGGATGCAAGCTAAAATGCATCAGATCGGACAGAGGAGGTGAATTCACAGATTATGACTTTGCATATCTATGCAATGAATATGGCATAAAACAACAATTTACTATTGCAAGGACACCTCAGCAGAATGGAGTAGTAGAGAGACAAAACAGATCTGTTCAAAAAATTTCCAGAGCCATGATGCAAGAGAGTAATATTCCTCAAACCTTCTGGGCAGAAGAAGTACACACAGCAGTGCATATCCTTAATAAAGCTCACTTAAGGCCAAGCAATGACAAGACTCCCTATGAACTATGGCATGGAAAGCCAGCTTCAATCAAACATTTTAGAATTTTTGGAAGCAAGTGTTATATAAAGAATAATGATGAAAATATTGGGAAATTTGATGCAAGAGCATATGAAGGGATTTTTCTAGGATATGCTTCCAAAAGTAAAGGGTACAGGTGCTACAACAAGACTCTTCGAAAAATAGTAGAAAGTATTGATGTGAGATTTGATGAAGAACTTCCAAACAATACACGAGATACAGACTGCTGCAGTCCATCAGACAATCATGAAGAAGAAAACCAAAATGATGATGAAACAAGCAAGACAACAGAAGATGCAGAGCTGAGCTCGAAATCCCCCTCAAGATACACTCAGAAGAATCATCCTGAAGACCAGATCATTGGAGACAAGAGAGCAGGGGTCCAAACAAGAAGGCAGCTCACTGAACAGACAGAAGAGGTATACATAGCCATGTTATCACAAATAGAGCCAAAGAGATTTGAAGAAGCCAACAAGGACAAGTATTGGGTGAATGCTATGAATGAAGAATTAGACCAAATTGAGAAAAAACAATACCTGGGAACTAGTTCCTAGACCCACTGGGAAAAATGTCATAGGCTCAAAATGGGTATTCAAAAATAAAATGAATGAGGAAGGACAGGTAATCAGGAATAAAGCCATACTTGTCTGCAAAGGATATTCACAAATCGAAGGACTTGATTTCGATGAAACATTTGCCCCTGTAGCCAGAATGGAAGCCATCAGAATGTTTCTGGCCTTTGCATGCTACCAAGACTTCAAGGTATATCAAATGGATGTAAAATCTACTTTTCTAAATGGAGAACTAGAAGAAGAAGTCTACATGGAACAACCGGAAGGTTTCTCTTTAACAAACAAAGAAGACTATGTGTGCAGACTGAAGAAGGCTCTATATGGACTGAAACAGGCTCCTCGTGCTTGGTACTCAATACTGGATAAATATTTGCAAAAAAAAGGCTTTAAGAGAGGTGGAGTAGACAGCAATCTATACATAAAAGCCCATGAAAATGAACTCCTGATAGTTGTAGTATATTTTGATGACATTATGTTTGGAAGCAACAGAGATGAACTAGCAAAAGGGTTTGCTGAGAAGATGAAATCAGAGTTTGAGATGTCCATGATTGGAGAACTCAGTTTCTACTTAGGACTTCAAATTCAGCAAAAGAACACAGGCACATTCATCTCATAGGAAAAATACTTAAAAGAAATGTTGAAAAAGTTCAAAATGGAGGACTGCAAACCTGTGTCAACTCCCATGATCACGGGATGCAAGCTGTGTGCTGATGATGGGTCTGCTAATATAGATCAAAAACTCTACAGATCCATGATAGGAAGTCTGTTGTATCTGACTGCATCAAGACCAGACATCATGCTAGCAGTAGGACTAGTGGCTAGATATCAAGCAGCACCTAAACAAAACCATCTTCTGGCCGTAAAAAGAATATTCAGATATCTACAAGGAACAACACAATATGGACTTTGGTATCCTAAAGGCAAAAGCTTCACTTTGACAGCATACACAGATGCAGATTGGGCCAGCTATGTGGATGACAGGAAAAGCACAAGTGGAGGTGCATTCTATTTATGAGAAAGTTTGGTGGCATGGTTAAGCAAGAAACAAACATCTATCTCTCTGTCTATAGTAGAAGCAAAATATATAGCAACAACAACATGTTTTACAAAAGTCATGTGGATGAAGCAAACCCTCCAATACATGAAGGTAAGCATTGATGAACCTATCTCAATCAAATGTGATAATACAAGTGCTATAAGTATATCTAAAAATCCTGTGCTTCACTCAAAAACTAAACATATCCCAATCAAGTATCATTTTCTCCGAGAACAAGTGGCTCAGAAGATAGTAAAACTGGAGCATGTACCAAGAAAAGAACAGACAGCAGATATATTTACCAAACCGCTTGCTAGAGAACCATTTGAATATTTGAGAAATAGACTAGGGGTAGTATCTGTAGATGCTACTCTTTGATATGAAGAAAGAGCAGAGTTTCAGGGGGTGAATAGAAACGAAAATATCATTCGAGGGGGAGATCAGCCAGCAAAGGAAGCATGAAACAGGTCCTCAGGATCAAAGAATTAAAGGACAGAATCTACGCTACGAGATGTGCAACCCCTTGCCATTGATGTCAAAGGGGGAGGAAGAGAAAGCAACAGGAGAAAGGATCCTAAAAGGCAAACAAAGAAAGTGTATTGCCATCTATTCCAAATGGGGAGACTGCTGGAAATATTGTCATTGATGGAAAAGAAGGCAGCAGATGCAGAGACAGACAAAGAACAATAGCAGAAGACAGTAGGTAATATTTACAGAGAGCAGTTGAGGCAGAGGTCGAGCAGCAGAGGCAGCGAATACAGAGGAAGAGATGAAACGGTTAAGCAGTAGAGGCAGAGGCAGAGCAGCAGAGGCATAGCGAAGGTAGAGGCAGAAAGGTAGAGGCAAAGGTAGAGCTAGGGGTAGAGGCAGAGCTAGAGGCAGAAAGGCAGAGGCAAAGACAGAGCTAGAGGTAGAGGTCGAGATGAAATGGTCGAACAGCAGAGGCAGAGACAGAGCGAGCAGAAAATTTCGAGAATCTTTACCCCAGCCGGAAGATAGACTAAAGGCTGAAGCGGCAAAGTACACACACACACACACACACACACACACAGATATATATATATATGCAATACTTTATATAAGTATAGTGGGACACCCCCCCTTCATAAAATTTCAAGAATCGCTACCCCAGCTGGAGGATATACTAAAGACGGAAGCGGAAGCTTATATATATATGCAGTGAGATACATATGATGCGCCTTATATATATATATAAAGGTCCAAAGCATATACATTTTATATGTAGCGCGAGATCTAAAGAACCAAAGGTTCTATCAAAAGAAAAAGCCTTATATGGTGGGACCCTCATCAATCGCATCGGAAAAAGGTTGGCAGCGGATCATATGCAACTAAAAGTTGCGATTGCGATTGAAGCCCGGACCCGATTGGCGTATAAACTGTAATTAACACGTATTTTAATTCCGGCCTAATCGCATCGAAGCATCGGAGTATAGGCATATCGGAACATCCAACCAAAAGTTGCAATTGTGATTGAAGCCTGGACCCGATGGGCGTATAAACTATGATTAACACATATTTGAATTCCGGCCTAATCGCATGGGAGCATCGGAGTATAGGCATATCGGAACATGCAACCAAAAGTTGCGATTGCAATTGAAGCCTGGACCTGATGGGCATATAAACTGCAAATCATACATATTTGAGTTCCGATAAATAGTGATTGATCGAATCGGAGCATTGGAATGTCGATACATTCAAATGGAAATTGTGATTGCGATCAATCGCAATCGAAAGAAGTCGAGGAGTAATGTATAGCATCAGAAAGCGTGGCAAGTGGGCCCAGATATATGATATTCTATTGATTAAATGGAATCGACCCCTTATATTAATGTTTATAATGCTTGACTCGGGGAATATGCATACATGGTGATATATTTATATATTGTGCTAAAGTCGAAACTTATAGAAAATGAGGTGCATGCTGGGCATTCGCCAAAGTGAATTCATGGGTCTTTACATTCCGTTGGAGAACATATATATATATATATATATATATATATATATATATGCAGTGTGGGGCCATCGCATCGGCACGAAGGCTGAGCAGTGGAACATACCAATGAAGTTTGCGATTATGATTAATCGCATCGGAACAATCGCAAAGGGTGTAATCGCAATCGGAAATCATCGAAGGAGACTCATTGCATCGGAGCACAAAACAAAGTTCGGATGGTGGGCCCGAAAGGGAATTTTATATGTTAAACAGGCTTTTACTATTATGCCGAGAGTTGAAGTTGTGTTATATATAAAAGGCGCTGTTACAGATACATAGTAGTTACACCACGACAGTGCACATATCAAAACGTATTTTTATTATTGTGCCGAGAATCAATTAGCTTGATATAAAAAGCACAGTTACATATGTATGACAGATGGTCGTTACCCTGTGATGGTGAATAAGGAAACAAACAGAGCCGAAAGGGACAAAGACACAGTCAAAGAAAAGATAAATGTGCAGCAAGCCAAGAGGCTGAATGAGTGAGCTGGAGTTTTCATTGTAATTGAATGTAAATGATTTTGATTTTTGTTGTTTGTGATGCATTGGCAAGTCTCCGGAAGAAAACAAAATTCCCACTGTAATATTAAAGTTAGTACCTACAGTTATATTTTTCTGAGTGAGCTGAAAAGAAATGAGAAGGTAGAAAATCAAGAGGTATGACTATCCATTTCGAATTCCTAAAGGAAAACAAACAGTCATCAAGAAATCTATATAAATAATATCATCTTGATATGAAGAGTGATAGAAAGAGAGAGTAAATATAGAGAATGCAGAGTATAGAAGATTGAAGCAGAGAAGATAAAGAAAAGAAGAGCAGAAAGAGATGCTACAGATCAGAGCTGATATCTGAGGTAAATCAACAAACATTATGGTTGATAAATTGAGGAAGTTGGAGCTTCCCTATCAAGTTGAAGCTTGATAGCTGTCAGTTGTAGCTAACTGAGGTTGGAGCCTCCTGTAGGTTGGTGCCTGCAGAAAATTGAAGGGAGTTGGAGCTTCCTTGCAAGTTGTAGCTTGCAGAATTGAGGTTTGTGCCTTTTGTAGGTCAGTGCCTGTGGAAAAACAATGGTAAGAGGGAGTTGGAGCTTGCCTTTGCATCACAACAATAATAAGATGTGGTTTTCTCCCTTTATGGGTTTCCACTTAAATCTGCTGTCTCTATCTGTGTTGTCTGTGTACTGAGATGATTTACCAAATTTGCTTAATGTTTGCTGCTAGCAATGTTTGAAGTCACACAATACCCGATCTTGAATAGATGTTTCCATATGAAATAAGGAGGGTGGAAGATGGAGCGCTAGGGTTTACTGCAATGGTGGACCAGTAACGTCTGCAGGCCGGGCCTGCCTCAGGCCACGCGGGAGGCGAGATGGGACAGGGGTCCTTACCTGTCAGGGTCTCGCCTAACCTCCTGCATTTTTCCGTGCTAAGTCTTTATGAGTGCTTACCGAGATTGGAAAATGCGCGGTTTCATCCATAACCTGTAAGCTGATTACTTTTTCCAGTTGTTTTTCACCGGATCGACGAAGTTTTACCTCCTCAAGGGTTTCCAGCACCTATGGTGTCGGGTTAGGGTTTGCTTTTATTTTGCAGGGATGGGGCTCGACCGTGAACTGGTTGATTTGGAACCGGCGCCGGAGGATCTTCTCACTGTTTGGGGTCACGATGTTTCTGTTCAAAACCTGGAGCGATTTTTTCCTAAGGCGCCTGTGAAGCAAGGGGGTTTCTCCAAAGAGTCTGGGGTGGTTTGCTCCCCTCACAGATCTGCATCCCTTGAATTGGCAAAGAACGAAAAGGCCGACAGTGTCGTTTTACCCTCTAAGGGTGCTTTCTCTGAGGGTGAAAGTTCCGATAGGAACTGTCTTGCTGCTTCCGCGACTCTTCCCCTTTCATTGGGGCTAGATTTTTCTGATTTCACAGGGTTTCCTCCCCTTTCTGGAGGGCTAGAGGATGTGGTGGCCAGCTGCAGCCTTCATGTCTTGAAAGGGGCCATAGATGCGAAGGAAAAGACCGGGAAAAGGCTTGATACAAGAGCAGGCTTTCCATGGGCTTTTGGAAGTGAAAATCGGGCCCCTGCTCAAGGGAAAATTTTGGAATCAAGCACCAAAAGTGTCAATGTGCTCTCGGTGGAGGTGATCCGGGATCTACCTCTGACTAACACCATGGCCGAAGCTTTGGGCGATGGAGTTGGGCATGAAAACGATCTGGGTTTGTTGGGAGCAGGATTGAAGGGGTGCCCACAGGGGGAGATTGCATCTGGGGGCGCCAGGGATGCAGAGAAGTCCCAACCCGAAAAGAAATCTTCGGTTGAGAGACAGAAGATCTATGACCCCTGTGTGAATAGGGTTTCAGAGGAGAGGGGCCAGGGCCCGTCAGGGGTAGAGGCCTCTGATGACCGGCAACATATCGAACCAGGGGAGGCCGAGGTGGAGGTTTCCAAGGTGGGTGGGAAGCGAAAAAAGCAGGGTCCTATTAGAAAGAAGGAGCCCCAGCCTTGTTGCACATTAGGAGTGGATATTCGAGTAGAAGAGGCTATGGCAGCCACTGAGACAAGGCTCGTTGGCAGAGTGCAAGGGCGGAAATATACGGCCGATTATATTCGGGAATGGGTTCAATCGGAGTGGGAAAATGCACCAGGAAAGCCTGTGGAGATTAAAGCTTTGGAGAGAGGTTGGTTTACCTTGCGCTTTGCCCACAAAGATCATGTTAATTGGGTTCTTGACAGGAATTGGTGCTTTGGTAAACGACCAGTACTTCTTCAAAGATGGACACCTATGTTCGATGTCCAGACCGAGAAGCTGAACGAATCTCCAGTTTGGGTAAAATTGCCAGGGTTACCCCTTCAGTTCTGGTTTGATTCGGTTTTCATGTCCATTGGAAATACCTTGGGGAAGTTCTTGGATTTTGACAAATATTTCGAGCAAACAGATGATCTTAGCGTGGCGCGGATCTTAGTAAGTCTTAACCCTCGAGAAGGGCTTGCAGAAGCCATGACTTTAAAGTATAGAGAGATGGAGTTCGTGCAAAAGTTGGATTATGAAAACTTGCCATTCCGGTGCCATCGTTGCCATAAATACGGGCACTTGGCCAAATAATGCCCGTTGGGCCATCGCCGTCGAAGGAACCCTCTCAAGGTGCCCCGAAAGTCGGTAGTTTTTCCTGTTTCAAACACTGGCATGGATCCCCCACAGGAACTAATGGAGGAGGATTTAAAGGATGGGTTGGAGGTTGTGACCTCCGATGCCCCTTTGCAGCAGTTTGATTCCGCCCGGTCTCAAGAGCAAGCTCCTGTGCTGACTGCCTCTCAGGTCATTCCGACAGATGGGAAAGTGATGGATCCTCAGGCGGGTATGCCTTTTTCTTTCCCCTCTTCCTCATGTTTTTCTAATTTAGATTTTGCCTCTGCTATTTCGATGCCTAGCACCTCCGGGCAGCTTCAGATGGAATTTTCTTGTTTAAATCTGAATTCACCCCTGGTCGACAGTCTAGTTGTCTCGGTACCTTCGTCCTCTGGAGATCCTTCGTCCTCTAAGATTGAATCCCTTCTCCCTTGCCACTCCTTGGACTCTGCTCCTTTCTCGACCGCTCCGCCCTATAACCTGAGATCATTGGCTTTTCGTCCTGGGAAAGAGATCATTCCTGGCAGTCTTGAGCAGGATTTAGTGCCCATCGGGCCCAGGAAAACCAGAGGTAGGAAATCCAATATGTCCAAGGCCAAGCATAAGGCAATTATTGATATCGTCGATGGGAAACAAAAATCCTTGACTGGGGTGCTTAGAGCAGCAAAGCCACCCTCTGACTCTCTGAAATGATTCTGCTTTCCTTCAACTGTAGGGGGTTAGCTAGTCAGCCCAAAAAACTAGCTTTCAGGAACATAATCAGACAGTATAACCCGGACATTCTTATGCTTCAAGAAACCCTCGGTAAAGGGGAGGGAATTATAGCTTTCCTTTCAAAATCGATGCCAGGCTAGCTCTTTCGGGCCATTGATGCAGATGGCCGCTCTGGTGGATTGGTCACAGGCTATAGAGCTAGAAATCTTAAAGAAATTTCTTCCTAGGGGTTTGAACACACTCTGGCGGTGGAGCTCTACTCTAAGGAGCTCTGCTTTCCCTTACTTCTTCTAAATGTATATGGGCCCTGTCAGGAAAGGGAGATGTTCTGGTCCTCCTTTTTCCAAAAGTCTTTTCTTAACCATCAAAATTTGATCATTGGAGGAGATCTAAACTTCTCACTGGGGGTCTCTGAATCATGGGGAGCAAATGCCAGAGCGGACCCTCTAACAGACTTTTTGCTTTCAAATATTGCCTCTTCCCATTTGATCGACCTCTCGCTTCTTAAAGCCAGGCCTACTTGGCGAAATAAAAGAGTTGGTGATGACTGGGTTGGGAAGAAACTGGATCGCTTTCTCTTGGGTGAAGCTCTATCTGAGAAATTGGCTATTTTCCGTCATTGGGTGGGTGAAGGGGGCCTGTCCGATCATTTCCCGATACTGATGGAGGCAAAGGGAACTCTTAAAAAACCGGGGTCCCCGTTCAAATTCAATGCCTCTTGGCTGTCTGATGATTCCTTTGTGTCTCTGGTACATACTACTTGGAGGAGGGATGGGCTATGTGATGAGGGGAATTTAAGTCGAAGCAAGGCGTTCATGAATAACCTAAAGCTTTTGAAAGCCGCAACCAAAACTTGGGCTACTCATAAGGCACTGCTCGAAGAGGAGGAACTAAGGGTCATAAACACTGAACTTGAGCTCTTGGAAGCCCCGGATGGGAGGGGATATGCCGCAGTGGAATCTCGTGACAGAATCCGGGAGTTGGAGGCAGCCAGAAGGAAAATTCTTCAAGTAAAGGAGGAAAGCTGGCGTTTAAAGAGCAGGGCTATCTGGCTTCAAGCGGGGGATGAAAACACAAAAAAATTTCAGCATTATGCTAAAGGAAGGAAAAATTTAAATACCATTTGGGAAATGCCAAAAGAAAATGGGGAAAAGGCTCAGTCCTTTGAAGAGCTTGCCTCCCTTGGGGTAGCTTTCTTCAAAAACCTCTTTAAGGCTCCTGCAGAAGCTTCAATTGCTGAAGTTATAAGAGTAGCCCAATTTTTCCCTAGTTTCATTGAAGATGAAGGAAATGATCTTCTGATGGCACCGGTCTCCAAGGATGAAGTGGAATCTACCCTAAAATCGATGCAAAAAGAGAAAAGCCCAGGACCGGATGGCTGGACTGTGGAATTTTTTCTCCACTTTTTTTATTTTCTGGGTGATGACCTAACAGCGGTGGTGGAAGAATCTAGAGTCTTAGGCTTGGTATACCAGCCTCTTAATGCTACTTTTCTGACCCTCATCCCTAAGTCGGACCACCCTATCTCGTTTAATGACTTTCGCCCCATCTCACTCTGCACATGCTTATACAAGGTTATTGCAAAGATTGTTGCCTCTAGGCTGAAACCTTTCCTCTCCAAAAGCATCTCTGTGGAACAGTTTGGTTTTTTGGATGGGAGACAAATCCATGAGGCTGTTGGTGTTGCCCAGGAAACCCTTCACAGTCTAAAAAGAAGCCAGAAAAAAGGGGCCATCATTAAAATTGATCTCTCTAAGGCCTACGACAGAATCAGTTGGATGTATCTAAGGCTTCTCCTAACTCATCTAGGGTTCAGGCATGACTTTGTAAGGTGGATCATGGCGTGTGTTACCTCGACTTTGATTGCAGTTCTGATAAATGGTGCTGCTTCGGACTTCCTCAACCCGCAAAGGGGACTACGCCAGGGATGCCCTCTCTCTCCCCTACTGTTCCTACTAGCAGCTGAAGGTTTAAGTTTATTGATCAAAGCGGCGAAGAGACAGGGTGATATGAAAGGGATTGAAGTTGGGCTGAACCTATGGGTGACCCATCTCCTTTTTGTTGATGACATTCTCATTTTCAGTGATGGGAGCTGGGAGGATTACTGCTGTCTTAAAAGGCTCTTAGACCTTTTCTTAAAAGCCATGGGTTTGGTCATAAATGATCAGAAATCTTCGGTTACGACAGCAGGGCTCTCCCCTGTCGAAGTAAACAGAGTAAAGGAGATTCTCACGTTTGAATTAAAGACTCTTCAGGATCTGTTCAAATACCTTGGCTTTAAGCTGAAACCTGACTCATACAGGGCGCAATACTGGAATTGGCTCTTGGCGAAAATTGAGGACATAATGAAACATTGGAGTTTTAAATGGCTGTCAAGGGCAGGCAGGCTTGTGTTGATTAAATCTGTGGTTTTGGCCATTCCAGTTTACTGGGCTAGCCTTATTTGGGTGCCTAAATGCATTTTGCTGAAAATAAACAAAATCTGCAGCAGATTCTTATGGGCTGGCCAGAAGAAGGATTATGTCTCTCCTTGGGTTGCCTGGGATAAAATTGTCCGACCCAAAAAATGGGGGGGGTGGGGGATAAAGGATTTGTTCCCTTTCTCTCAGTCTTTAGCTGCTAAACTAGCGTGGAGGCTGGTTGTTTCAGATAATCTTTGGACTGCTGTGACTAGGAGGAAGTATATTCACCCAGCCTCGCCTCTAGAATGTATAAGACAGCCTTTCAAATCAACAAGGAATTCCTCTGTGGTATGGAAAGCCTTGGTGGCAGCTGTACAGATTATTGAAAAAGGCTTGGCATGGAAAGTGGGTGACGGTAGCTCCATAAGGTTAGGCAGGGACCCGTGTGTGGGCTGCTCGGACTCCTTTGCACTTTCAAGAGACCTGCTCGAGCATTTAAATAACAGAGGCTTTTTCTCTCTCAGTCAAATTGTTGATAATGCAAACTCATCAATCTGGAGGCAGGAGTGGCTTTCAGTGGATGCTCTTGCTCTAGAAGAAAGGTGGCATGATGAATGGGGGGCTTTTCGCGCAGGTCTGTTGAACTCACATATTCGTATTTCAAATGAGCTGGATGAGCTGAGATGGGTGCACTCTCAATTAGGCTTCTACTCTCCAAAGATGGGATATGATTGGCTCATGTCACAAAAGGGGTGGGAGGATCCAAACTGGTGGGCCAAGCCTTTGTGGAAACTGAAAGGGCCAGCAAAGACTCGGCTGTTTTTCTGGTGTGTTCTTCAAAAGAAAGTACCTACTTGGGATCTTCTCCAAAAAAGGGGGAAGATAGGTCCTGGGTGGTGTTCCTTGTGTAAGGAGAGTGAGGAAACTCTCCAGCATATCTTCCTTGTCTCTCCCTTCTCAAAAAGCCTCTGGAACGAAATGTTAAGACAATCAAAGGTCCCCCTTCGTTGGGAGGGGGAGGAAATATCAGAGGCCTGGAATAATTGGTGGCAGCAGGCTCCCAATGACAAAGTCAGAAAGATGCCCCTGCTGGTTGTTTGGGGAGTATTGCTAGCCAGTAATCACCGAATTTTCAAAGACTCTTTCTTTCCCATCGCCAGATTAGCAGCCGAAGGAGTGGCCATATTTGAAAGCATACCACTTCCATCTATTTCTCTGAGCTGTAGACCTGTTCAGGCAGAAGAAATAAAGGACTCCATCCCGTGGGCTTATTTCGATGGAGCCTCAGATATAAACAAAAATTGTGGAGCTGGTCTGGTCATTCACTATCCCACTGGAATTTCTCTCAAAGCCTCCATTGGACTTGGTACCGGAACAAATAATTTTGCTGAGCTCAAAGCCTTACATTTGCTTCTTTTCTAGCTCTCTTTGCGTAATGAGCGGGAGGTTCAGATCTTTGGGGATTCTCTGAACACAATCAAGTGGGCTAATGGCTCACATCATTGCAGGAATTTTCTCTTAACTCCTTTACTAGCTGAAATTATTCGTCTTAAAAGTTGTTTTGCTGAGCTGAAAATTTGTCACATTTACAGGGAAAGAAACACAGAAGCAGACATCCTTTCTAAAAAAGGCATTGAGCAGGTTTTGGACTCATGGTCAGTTGAAGAAGTAGTTGATGGAATGGCAAGGAGACTTGCCCCTCCCGTTTTTGTTTAATTCGGGAGCTGCCAACAGATCTATTACCTTCATTGTCTTTTTTTATTTTCTGTATATAGAACTCTGTTGTATAAACTTATTGTATATTTAAAAAACTGTTTACAAATCAGCGTTGTTTTCCGTTAATCAGAGGCCTGAGCACTTTCTTTAATTTTTCCATAACAGCACATTCATCCAGCATAGTGTTTACTAGCTGGTCTTTGGACAGTTGTGGTTCTAAGCATACCCTGTTTCGGTGTTTTATCCTTTATGGAAGCCGGGGGTAGCTTACACCACAGTTTTGACTTTTTTTCATTAGTTTTGCTGGCTGTGCACGGAAACAATTATCCAAAACAACCGCTATGGTTTTCTCTGAAAAGGGAAAGGAATGCAATGCATATGCCTCACCATAGTGCACCCTAGTTCTTTGTCTATGCCACTATGGCTAGCCACAATGTCATCAACACCCACCACCATGGAAATGCCATGTAATCTAACATGTGGCATCCATATGTACTCCATATCACTATGCCACATCACCAAGTACAAATAAATCCCAAAATTCCAAAAATTCAAAAATGTTAAAATTTTCAATTATTATGATGCCCCCAACTTAACTTTTGCACCAACAATTAACATGTTCCTTGGCCCATGTAGCTTGAGAACTAAAAAACTAAGTTTTGATATCAATATAATATGTGCTTGAAGCAATTAATTGGAATTTACTCTTGCCTAAGGAACAATAAAAAAGCAATTTTTAGAGAATTTCAACTGTCAATGTTATTCATTTAAATAAAGAAAAAAAGAAACAATGCACGATATTTAACAACTCAAACATATAACACAAAAAAACCTAAATATATGCCATGTAAATGATTATAAACATACATCTTCGTAAAAGAATGATTACCATTAAAATATACAATGAAATAAACATACAATAACACAAAAAATATTTATCTTTATGGAATATTCACAAACTTATTTCAACATCGAAAATTCCACCCAATAGTAGGGTTTTCTACTCATTCACTCTCTATAGCAGACCATCTTTAAGCTTACACTATGATACCACATGGATGGGTGGATAGGCAAACTCTCATTTCCAATAGGGTGTCAACTCCCAAGCTTTATCTATTTATACATATACACAACAATCACAACAACATAATTACTGAACAAATCCTATGTCTTTCCTCTTCACTATGCGAAACTCAAGAAAAATAATCCCCTTCTCTTCAATGCAATCCCTCAAATTATTCTATTTCCCTCTAAGACTAGTGCTATTCGTTAGGAAATATCAATACTAAAACATTTTAGCCATAGACTAGTTTACCAACAATATCGATGCATATTAACAATTTGACACCTTCTCGTACCAAAATTTACAAGTATTATGACACAACTAACCACAATCTCTCAATAATAGAAATCTTATTCTACCCCTAGAAATTAGAACCATAAAATGAATGAAAAAATAAAAGAACGAACCCCAACAAGCCAATAAAGTGCTCATAATGCCACATGGCTTCCCTAATAAGCTTACATATCCACCGTTTCGTCAACTTGTTCACATGAATACGACCGACGTAAGAGTTTTTGTGTTTCGGTCATATGCAACAAGAAAATCGTGGAACCCCTATATATATCGGTGCGTTACATCTTCTATCAACGTCATCGATTTCGAAGGGCCTTCCAACGTCTAACTTCATAGTCTGATTCGGGCGGATCGTATTCAAATCGAGAGCTCGGCACAAGTTTGAAAAGCAATGGCGACTAAGCGTATAATGAAGGAGCTTCACGAATTTCAGAAGAATATGCCGTCATTCTGTAGCAGTGTCGGACCCGTAGGAGATGATATCTATCATTGGCAGGAAGATATTATGGGGCCTCCTGACAGCGTATTTAGCGGGGGAGTTTTCAGTATAGACATCCAAATTCCTCGAGATTACCCCTTCAAGCCTCCCAAGGTTACTTTTCAGACAAAGGTTTATCATCCAAACGTTAAGTCTAACGGCAACGTCTGCCTTGAAAGTTTGAGGGACAAATGGTGCCCTGCACAGACAATTTCCAAGCTATTGTTGTTGATATTTTCTCTTCTAACAGTCCCAAACACTGAAGATCCACTTGACCCTGAAATTGCGGAGATATACAATAATGATAGACGTCGTTACGAGGACACAGCGAAGACGTGGACTAAAAAATATGCGAGGAAGTGAATGCCAGTTTTCGTTTTATGCTTTATTTTTTTCTTTTTTAGTTGGGACTTGGGAAATTTCATTAGATTTGACTATATGTGTTTTTTTAAGCATGTTTTTTTAATAAGTTAAGGTATTAGATTATTGAATTATCCCAAAGTCTACTATAACTTAAGCATCTTCATGATAAATTGATAAATTAAGGGGTTTGGGCATATGTGATTTATCAGCAAATATATTGAGTGAAGTTAATCTATGCGATTAAGTATTACCAATTCTCATGTTTTCACCTTCTTCATTGCTAAAAAAAGAAAAAGAAAAAAAATATGATATTTCTTTAGTAGAAGTGATAGAAAAAGTGCATTTCTTAGATGCTTGACTTTTAGATTGATATGTTGAAAGATTTGGTCATATATATGAAAGAAATCTTTTAAAAAAAATATGAGCTCAATTACCATTTTTAAACAAAAAAATGGAAAATAGTTTCATATTTAAATATTACATCATAATACATGTATGTCACATCATCATAAGAATTATTAAAGAAATAAAATAAAATCAGAGATCATAAGATAGTCTTCCCATTATAATCTAGACAAAACAATAAATTTTCATAATTATTCATTTTATAATTCTTCCTCATTTGATATCTCATTATTTAGGAGTTTGTTGTAATTTTTTTTTTTAATAGTAGAGCTAAGTTTTATAGTAAATTAATTAATTGAAGTATTCTTTTTTCTTTATATTCAAGAATTATGATGATAATGATGATTTATTTATATAAATGTATAAACACAATATGTATCACCTTATTCGATCAACATCTTGTTGCCCATTGGTTTTATATATCTTTTTCTTTAAATTATAGAAATATTTATTTTGCATTACCATGAAAATAATATTGATGTACAAAGATAAAATTTTGGATTGTATGATGTATGCAACATTATATATGTATGCTTCACCTAATGATGATTTTATTTTGTTGAAATTTTATGGAAGAAGCAAGTATTGATGGGAAAAACCAGTTATCTAGAATCAATCTACCATATTTTCATATTTACCACAAACAATTTCATGTATGTAAATTTCATTATAAAATACTAAAGTTGACTTTCTAGAATCCTTTTTGAAGTATACAATGACAACTAATATAGCAAGCAATGACAAATCAGAAGTTGTTTGGGACTAACACACCTCCTTTTTAACTTCCTCCATACACCTTTCTAACTTCCTTCATTGTTTTGGGTTTGTACCTCTATCACAAGAGACTTGACATGACAACATAATCTGTCTTGTCAATAAATAATTATTCAATTAATTTTATATTATGTGTGCAAAACTAGAGGGATAAGTAAAATATATATTAAATTTTATTTATAATTATAAATGAAAGTCAACCATTCATGTATCATTATAAAATATATTTGAAAATGAATCTATTAAAGTGTTGCAAATGAATTTATCTTGCAAACATGATTCCCAGGTACATGGTTTTAGTCACTCTTCCTATGTTGTCCACAGTATCGCATTTCATAAAGCTAATAAATGGGCATGGGATTTTCCATTAAAAAATTTCTTTTAGTGAGTATTAATAAATCTATTATGACCTCAATTTTCTAAATTAGGAATTTTGAAGATATACCATATTTATGATTTATGTGTTGCTAGTTTATGTTTATACATGTTTCTTTCTTGTATATTGTTATCCCTTTCATTTTTAATCAAAATAGTGGTAATAGAGATATGGTTAATACATATCCTTCAAGGGGAGTGATCTAATTTCAATGCTAAAAAAATGAAATGTTCCATTACACTACTAGCATAGGACTATTTTTGGAGGTGCATGAGAGTGTTGTCTATAGCCAAGGATTTGAGCAACATGAAGTGAGGATTAGGTTTGAGAGTGTGCTAAGGGAAGAGAATAGATGCATAAGAGCTACTAAAAAATAAAAAAATGCTACTTTGGGGATGGAAAATTTTAAACTACATGTAAATTGGCATATGATTGTAATACATGGTGAGGCATATGATCATAAAAAATTCTACAGTGATTAAGAGGAGGAAGGTTTGGGGAAATGGTGCATGTACGTTTTCTTTATTAAAGCGATATTGTTAGGTAAGATTGATTTGATCATAGAGTTTTTTAAGTTTAGATTATAGTCAAGATTTTCAGGTGCATGCCTCTGCTAAACCTAATATTTTTCCCATAATGTGTCATGTAATAAGGAATATAAATGGGTTGGGATCTTTTTTTGTAAGGTGTATTTTTCTCCAAGAATAATAAATTGAGTGCGAAATGGTTAATAACATGCAATTTCGTGTGGGTCTCTCGTCCCACAAAAGGGGGCTTCTTTAAGGCATACTATGTAAATATGATATCTGGAAAATAATGATAATCACAATCATGCTTTGAACTGAAAATATACAACCTAACATCCACATATTTGTATCTCTCTCAATAATGTGATAATGGATGGATAGTTTTATCCATAATGTTGTATCTTTGTAGAAAATTCTATGCTGGGGAATTGTGACTAAGAATCTAAGTAAGGGTTTAATTAAATTGGATGACAACTGCATTAAACCTTTAAATATTTCTAAGAAGTTCAAAGGGCCAATTTTCATTCATAATAGCATAAATATTTTAGTTGAGTTTTAAAGTGGAAATTAAGAAGATATGTGATAATTAAAAATACATACTGAATATTTTATTAATCAAATATAGTTGATGCATGTAGAATAATTCTACGGCCAAATAATATATGTTAAAAAGATGACATAAGGCAACAATTAAAATATGTAGAGGAGAGTTAAAAAAACATGGAAAAACGACCCAAAAACAAAAAGTGTGTATTCCATAACGCATTTGTTTTTTTTCTCAAGGTCAAATTTCACCTTTTTATAAAATTATGCTAAAAACGAAATTGTTTCTTGAAAATTTGATTGAAAAAAAGCCCTTAAAACAAAACGAGAGTTGATGCTGGAATAACAAAAAAAAAAACATTGTGTCACACTTTTGACACATTGTAACAATGTAATTAAAGACAACATATTAGGACATTGAAAAATCGTAAAATTCTAAATTTTTTGATAGATGATGTTAAATATAAACAAAATCATGTTTGAAGGGCTTATCATTTCGAACAATTTTTATCCATGTTGTTAAACATAAACTATCTTGATTCTAAACAACCCTAAAATTGTAATTATTTTCAACCATAACATTAAAGATAAAATTTCGTAGCGCATAAAAACCTTAATCACAAGTTGTAAATCTCAAGTTTTTAAATCTTAAGTTTTCCAGATACTTGAAACATGAAATTATGGAGAAATTATATGACTGAAACAATTTTTTAAAATGAACAAGTAAATGAAAAATTTATTATTCATATATTTGTTTGTTTATATATAAAAACATATTTTTAATTTTTTTAATTGTCTTTCTATATTTTAAATTATAATTTTTTTAGTTTTAAGAAAATTAAAAATTAAAAATTAAAATCTTCTTATATAAAAACGTTTATATTTTAAAACATATTTTAAATTTTTTTAAATTGTTTTCTTATATTTTAAATAATAATTGTTTTAATTAAAAAAATTAAAAAATTAAAAAATAATTTTTTTATATTTGTTTGCTTATTTTCTAAAACATATTTTTTAATTTGTTTTTATTTATTTTTTATATTTTAAAATTTTAATTGAATAGTTTTTTTTTTTTTTTAATATTAAATAATACAATTTTTTTTATTATAATAGTTTTTGTTTAAAAGAAAAAATTAATTTTTTTATATAGTTTGTGTTTGAAAAAAATAAAATAAAAATAAAAATTATTTTCCCACCCGCCCGGGCCCGGAGGCAGGCTGAGCAGCCCTAGATGGTGCTGCCCAGCCAGGGGCTGGTGGCCGACCAGGCGGCACCATCGAGGGCTACCCAGCCTGCCTCCAGCCCCTTGCTGGGAAAAGGGCGATTTTGAGAATCGTCCTCCACCAAGCAAGGAGTCGAAGGTAGGCTGGGCGGCCCTCGACAACGCCCTCGGCCAGCATCCGGCCCTCGGCTAGGCGGAGGGCGATTCTCGGCCTCTGGCCCCCGACTGGGCGGAGGGAAATTTCAATAATCACGCTTAGCCCAGCCGAGGGCCAGAGTCAGGTTGGGTAGCCCTCGACGTAGCTGTTAGGCCTGCCTCTGGCCCCCAACTGGGTGGAGGGCGATTCCCAGAATCGCCCTCGTCTGGGTGGAGGTAGGCCGAGCGGTGCCTTCAAGGGCTGCCCAGCCTGCCTCCGACCCGTGGCTAGGTGGAGGACGATTCTCGGAACCACCCTCCGCCCAGCCGGTGGCCGGAGGTAGGCTGGGTAACCCTCGACGATGTCACCCCGCTGGCCTCTGGCCCATGGCTAGGCGAAGGGTGATTCCGAGAATCTACCTCTGCCCAGTCGAGGGTCGGAGGCCGATCGACTGGTGTTATCGAGGGCTGCCCAGCCTGCCTTCAGCCCCCGGCTAGGTGGAGGGCGATTACGAGAATCGCTCTCTGCCTAGCTGGGGGTCGAAGACAGGCTGGGCAGCCCTCGACGGCGTCGCTGGGCCTGCATCCCGCCCCCGGTTGGGTAGAGGGAGATTCCGAGAATCACCCCCTACTGGGCGGAGGGTGATTTTGAGAATCACCCCTGGATGGGCGGAGAGTGATTCGGATGGTGATTCCAAGAATCACCCCCGGCTGGGCGGAGGGCGATTCCGAGAATCACCCTTGGCTGGGCGGAGGGTGATTCTGAGAATCACCCTCCACCCATCCGAGGGTAATTCTCAAAATCATCGTCTGCCCATTCGGGGGCCGAATGCAGGCTAGGCATCCATTGATGGCACCACCCAGCCGGCCTCCGGCCCTCGGCTGGGCAGAGGGCGATTCTTGAAATCACCCTCCGCCAAGCCGGGGGTCGGAGGACGACCAAGCGGCACCGTTGAGGGCAGCTCTACCTACCTCTAGCCCCCCCTGGGCAGAGGTTAATTTCGATAATCACCCTTTGCCTAGCCAGGGGCTTGAGACAGGTTGGGAAGCCCTTGACGGAGCCGCCCGGCCTGCCTCCAGCTCCCGGCTGTGTGGAGGGTGATTATGAGAATCACCCCCACCTGGGCGATTCACAGAATCACCCTTTGCCCAGCTAGGGGCTGGAGGCAGGCCGTGTGGCATTGTCGAGGGTTGCCCAGCCTACCTCCAGCCCGCGGCTGGGTGTAGGATGATTCTCAGAATCACCCTCCACCCAGTTCGGGGCTGGAGGTAGGCTAGGCAGCCCTCAACGGTGCCACATGGCTGGCCTTCGGCCCCCTTCCGGGCGGAGGGTGATTCCAAGAATCTCCCTTTGCCCAGCCGGGAGTCGAAGGCCGGCCGAGTGGCGTCGTTAAGGGCTTCCTAGCCTGCCTCCACCGAACTGGGGGCTAGAGGTAGGCTAGGCAGCCGTCGACGGTGCTGCCCAACCTGCCTCTAGCCCCCGGTTGGGTGGAGGGTGATTCTCGGAATCACCCTCTGCCTAGTTGGGGGAAATTCTCAGAATCGCCTCCACCCAGCTGGGGGTGATTCTTGGAATTTCCCTCCACCTAGCCGGGGGTGATTCTCGGAATCACCCTCTGCCCTACCAGGGGTTGGAGGCAGGCCGGGCGGCTGGGTGGAGGGCTACCCAACCTACCTTCGACCCATGGCTGGGTGGAGAGCGATTCTCAGAATCGTCCTTCACCCAGCTGGGGGCTGGAGACAGGCCGGGAAGCCCTCAACGGTGCCGCTCGGCCGGCCTCCTGCCCCCGACCAAGCAGAGGGTGATTATGAGAATCTCCCTCCACCCATCTGGGGGCCAGAGGTCGGCTGGCTGGCACCGTCGAGGGCTGCCCAACCTGCCTCCAGCCCCTGGCTGGGTGGAGGGTGATTCCGAGAATCGCCCTCTACCCAGTTGGAGGCCGGAGGTAGGCTGGGCATCCCTCGATGGCGCCACCCGGCTGGGCAGAGGGCGATTCTGAGAATCGCTCCTAGTTGGCCCTGGCTGGGTGGAGGGAGATTCTGTGAATCACCCACGGTTGGGTGTACGGCGATTCCAAGAATTGTCCCCGGCTGGGAGGAGGCGGGCTAGGTGGCGCTGTCGAGGGCTGCCCAGCGTGCATCCGCCCTCGGGCTGGGCGGAGTGCGATTCTCGAAATTTCCCTCCACCCAGCTGGGGGCCGGAGGCAGGCCAAGTGGTGCCATCAAATGAAGGAGATTGCACTATTACATTTGGCGGAAATTCTGACACTTGCTTCTGACACTTTTGACCAAATGTCGAAAATTTCCCCAAATTTTTTCAACTTTTTCAAATCCTGCCCGAAACCATCACTATACCAACGTTTAGAGGCAAGTGTTGCAATACTGACACTTAGAGGCAAGTGTCGGTCTTGCGACATTTTCAAAATAGCGTCGTAATTGCGACAGATTTTTGAAGTATATCATTATTGCAACATTACAGAGACAAGGTGTCGCTATTGCGACGTTTAGAGGAAGGTGTCGCTATTGCGATGTTTAGAAGAATGCGTCACTATTGTGACATTTGGTGGCAAAGTGTCGCTCTTGCGACAGTTGGTGCCGAAGTGTCGCTCTTGCGACGGTTAGGCAATATGTCGCTCTTCCAACGGTTGGTGGCAAAGTGTCGCTCTTGTGACGGTTGGTGGAAATGTGTCTCTCTGGTGATGGTTGGTGGCAGAGTGTCACTCTTGCGACGGTTGGACGGAATTCATTCCTGTAGTTGTGGTGATTAAATCCCATGCGTAAAGAACAAGTGAAGAAATGATGTGGTGGAGGTTAACTCGAGTTGTTGACAAACAAAGGCGTAGAACTGTGAACAAAAGAGGCGAAACCAACAAGCGGAACCTTGATTAGAAAATGGTGGAAGCGGTTTCGAAATAAAAAACCAGAAATATCGCGTGGGTAAGTAGGCTATAAGCATATTTCAAAATAAAAACGCGATATGGGCCTATGATGGACACATGGCCATAAGTGTTTTACGAAAACCGTTTATATCACACGATGTTGGGAAATTAAACCTCATGCAATAAATTAACGCGATATTAGTTTACATTCGTTGGATTACTCAACCCTACGCGGTAAGATGTCCGCCGTTGGATGCGAGTGGCTTGTTAATGGAGGTGGGCCATATGTAATGTGGGTTCCACGGAATGTTTGAATGGTCGAATGTTAAGTCCACATAGGCAGAGTTATAATTTGGGTTTTAATCCAAGAGCGATATATATATATATATATATATATATATATATATATATATAGATATGCTATGTCGGATGTGAGGTTTTAAAAGCCGCGATTGTGATTATATTTGGATTAAAAAAATGTCAAGGTTGAACTTAAGTAAAGTGGCGAGTGCGAGAACCTAAGGCAACCATTGAGTTATGATTCGAACTTTTGATCATGAATTGTCCCATAATTGAAATGTGGACCGGATATTAATTTATGTTGGCGCTAACATTTAAATTAATGTCGCGGAGGTTCCATGTAATGTTTGTTGATATACAATGGTAAGTTCATGCGAGTGTAAATTAAAAGAGAAACCTTGGATACAGGACCTATTTGGGCTTTAATAGAAGGGCATTTATAGGTGTAAATGAGTTATATTATGTTTTGAACCATATATGTAAGCTCTGAATCGAGAATTGAAATTATGGGTTGGTTCGTGTTATAACCAGTAAAAAGAGAAAGGGCTTCTGAAGGGAGTATTGAAATTGTCAGCTTTATGTTAAACTGGAATTAGAATATTCATTCAATTTATTATAAAATGGGCTATCGCAAGGGTGTCTGGTGGGATAATCTCACATTCACCGGGCGTATAAGCGATATTGGTGTTTATATACGAGTTGAGGTTTTACATGTTTCGATTACGAGCCCAAGGCTATGCACACTCATACAATCAATTGGGACTCAGCGCATGCGCTCAGCCCCACCCCTCATGACTTGGATTTGGTTGTGGTTTAGCTTGTGGTTCTTCACCTCAGTCCTGTGGTGATTAGTGTAGGTGCTGAGCTAGGCGCTCGACGGAGTAAAAAGCCCACAATTTTATTAAAAATATAAACAATTTGTAAAAATCCCACAATTTTATTAAAAATATAAACAATTTGTAAAAAGCCCACATTTTTATTAAAATATAAATAATTTTATATTAAATATAAAATTGATATACACTTTTTTATTGGGAGTAAAAATCCCACAATTTTATTAAAAATATAAACAATTTGTAAAAATCCCACAATTTGTAAAAAGCCCACAATTTTGTAAAAAGTCCACAATTTGTAAAAAGCCCACAATTTGTAAAAAGCCCACTTTTATTTTCTTTTTGCTTATTGAGCTCCCATTGAGTTCAACACGTCTTGGATTTTCTACACCATTGAGAGAGATAATTGCTAAATATAATTATTATTTTCTTTATAGGATAACTTGCATCAATGGAAGAAAACATTAGAGGTGGAAAAAAAATTCAAAAGAGTGAAAGGGGTGATGGTAGAGTTTATTTCCCTTGCAAAAAATGTTGTATGAGAAATAATGTTAGAGTTTTAATAGCAACAGCAACAATGCATTGTAGGAAATATGGGCACATTGATGGTGGATCAAATGACTATTGTCCTGTGGTAATTAATTATCTTTCTTCATTATCTATCTTCATTTTGATTATATCGTAAAATTTTATATTATTTTAATATTTTTTATATGCGCACTAATGTTTAATGATTAATGTTTGTAATTTTCATAAAGGCACAGTTGCCCCCCAAATTTTTGCAGATGATCAACCAACTTTCGCAGCTAAATAGTAGTGGATTAGATGATGTTGCACCAGTACAAGAGAATATTGCAGCAAATATTAGTATTGGAAATGATGTTGTACAAGGTGAAGAACATGAAGCGAATGATGAAGGTAATTTTAATGATCCCATGGAGGTAGAACATGATGACAGTAATGAGATAGTTCACATTAATGATGGGACAAATCAAATGCTCCAAGACTTGTATGGTGAGTCAGATGATGATGGTGGAGATAGCAGTGATGATATTTATGATGTACCTCTGATTAAAAGGTCAAGTGATCGACTTTTTGAACACTCAAATGCAACTCTTCTATCTGCTACATTGTTGTTGGTGAACTTAAAGGTTATGAATAATTTGTCGAACAGATGTATGTCACAAATCCTAAGGTATGCAATATGTATATATGATCACATATATGTAAATGTTGATTATTTTCCCTTTTTTTAGTTGTAATAAATGTGTAAAATAATAATTCAATACTTAGATATATATATATATATATATATATATATATATATATGATTAATAATCTTTACATTAACTAGTTTTTCTTTATGTTGTAGATTGTTGGGTGAATATTTGTTACCATCGCCAAATACTTTACCTCGAACATATCGAGATCTACATGCTATTATGAAACACTTTGGAATGGAATATAACACTATAGATGCATGTCCTAAAGATCATATTATATATTACGGAGAACATGCGTTGAAAACAAAATGTCTGAAATGTGGTACCAGTAGATATCGAACAGATCAACTAACCAAAAAGGTGCCTCAAAAGGTTCTTCGTCATATTCCCATAATTCCATGTTTGCAGCGAATGTTCAGGTGTAACAACATAGCACAGTTTATGGATTACCATTCAAAGAATAGAAGTGGAGATGGTGTTCTTCGAATGCCTGCAGATGGTTCTACATTTAGAGAAATCGAGGAAAAATATGTAGATTTTAAAAATGAACCTCGTAATGTCAGGCTTTCATTGGCAGCTGATGGTGTTAATCCATTCAAAGAGCTTAGATCTACTTACTCAGTGTGGCCTATTTTCGTTATCAACAATAACATTCCTCCTTGGATGTCAATAAAGAGGGAGCACATAATGTTGACTATGATTATTCCAGGTATTTGATACATTATTTTTTTGAATGTAACATTTTCATTTCTCTCGTTGTTTGCATAAATATATATTTTATTTATATACTTACTTATATATACATATATCATGGTAGTAATTATTATGTACCGTAATTTTGAACAATTAGGTAAGTACCAGGTCAAATATATGAATTTATATATTGAGCCTCTTATCGATGAGCTAATACGGTTATGGCATGGCATCACTATGTATGACATCACTAAACCAATCAAGCGGAAGAGATTTCAATGTCGTGGAATGCTTGTATGGACAATTCATGATGCCCCGGGACTAACACATGTTTGTGGTATGTAATATTTCGTTGCACTTTAATATAATACATAATTATCTAAATTAGATATACCATATTGCATGTTTTAAAAATGATCTCATAGTATAATTGTTATTGATCCATCTATTGCAGGTCTTCAAACAAAGGGTAGATTTGCATGTCTAGTTTGTGGCCCTAAGATGAAGTATCGTCATTCGCCAGACTTAAGAAAGATGGTGTTTTATGAGTTTAGGCACTTCCTCTCTAGGAACCATAAGTATTTTACTACTGAAAAACATCTTTTAAATGATAAAGAAGAAACTAGATTAAAACCACGAAGAATGACACCTCAGTTGTAGAAGTTGGAATATAACAGAATTAATAATCGTCAAGAAGCTGGTACGTAATTTGTGTGTGTATATATATATATAATTTTTTTATGTAATGTTTGGAATTTTTGTTTTAACTAATGAATTTATTTTATTGTATTTTATAATTATTGTTCTGATTTATTTTATTCTTTGATATCAACGTCATCGTCACGGTGAAGGTACTAATATTGTACTTCCACCTGGAATGAAATGTTATCCTTCTCAATTCCCGAGGTTGCCCTACTATGAGGACCTAAAAATAGCTCATTTGTTTAATACAATGCATGTCGGGAAGAATGTGACAGAAACGTTATGGAAAACCATAGATGGTGCACATGATAAAGATAAAATTGACAAAATTTGTGCTGACATTGAGAAATTGAATCATGCAATGAAAAGTGTGATCGACAGATCAAATAACAATGGAGGTCGAAATTATAATAATATTCCATGGTTATTAACAGAACAACAAATCAATGATGTAAAAGAGGTCGTTAGAAGAATTAAATTTCCAACAGGTTTTTCTTCAAACATAAATAATATCTTAACGAATAAAGGTGACTTCAGTGGGGTGAAAACACATGATTGGCATACCTTTGTTAAGGTAATTTTTTTGGTATAAGTTTTTGTATGTTATTTCTTGAATACATATTTTAAATTTTCCTTTTTTCTGTTTAATTTGGAAACCAATAACGATTCATTTTTTATTGTTATAGTATGTTCTACCTGTATTTCTCCCAAATTACTTCGACAACAATGTCAAACAAGTTATATATGGTCTTCGTAAATACATGAGGTAAGTAGTTTTGATTTATACGCAAAATCTAATTGCTGCAATTTCTTTTCGTACTTAATGAAATGATGTATTAATTTGCTTGTAATGAAATATATATTATGTTTCATTGAAATAACCTTGTGTAATGATTTGCAGATGGTTTTCATTGAAAGAAATCCATCAAGATGAAATAAAGTATTGGAAGAGAGAAATTCCTCGGCTAATGTGTGAAATGAAAAAGTATCTACCTCCAACATTTTTCAATGCACAAGAACACTACTTGATACACCAAGTTGAGGAGATTGAAATGTGTGGAACAGTACACACAAGGTCAATGTGGATGGTCGAGAGGCACCTAAAATCCTTGAAGGCTTTGGTTAGACAAAGAGCACGACCTGAGGGTTCTATGGTGGAGGGATATGTGGTATATCAATCCATGGTGTATATTAGTCATTATCTTCCTATATTATCTGTGCCAGCTATGAAGGCGGTGGATTGCGTTTGGGATGTGAACTCCATCAAAAAATTTGAAGTGGAGCACCTGTTGGGAAAACGTAGAATGAAGAAAGTGAGACGTAAAAGATTTATTATGTATAATACATATAATGTTTCATTTTTTTACATCATTTATATGATCATTATATTCATTTAGGTCTTATTATTTCATAGTTTATTAATTAATATAATTTACGATGGTTATAAGTAATATTTATTAATATTGGTGAATTATTGTTTTTTTATTCAGGTGCTCAAGATTATGAGGCACTACTTTTATACATTGCAAACAATCTTGAGTGGATGAGTGAATGGATTGAAACATGTAAAGCACGTAATGACGGTAAGTTATCATGACAACTAGTGTCTGGATTGATTAGAGAATCGTATCGTAGTGGAGATGGAAACGTTACAGACAGGGAAATCGATTTAGCATATGGTTTGAAAGATAAAAAGGTAAGCAATTAATTCACCTATTTTATTCATTACTTATTTTATACTATATTTATAATGTGACAAAAAGTTTGATTTTTTAGATAATTTTCATGCTGTGTAAATTATATGATTAATTATTAATTGAGAATGCATCTTTTTCATGTTTGGCATATTGCAGTTGAAACACCACAAGGCTATGTGGTGCAATGGTCGTAAATTTCGCGTTAAATAGTTGGATGATAATAGGAAAAATTCTGATAGTGGGATAGCTGCAGTATTCCAGGTCTCTAATTTTTCCTCCAGGAGTGACAGACATCCTCGAGAATCTGAAAATAGATATTATGGGTTTTTATATGATATAGTTGAGTGTGACTTTAATTCCTTCAAAATAGTTTTGTTCGACGTCAAATGGTATAGGCTACGAATGAATGTATGTGATGATGATAGAACACTTATTGAACATGAAAATGGATTTCCAATGGTTAAAACATCGCAGTTTGAAGCAGGAAAAGGTCGCTATGTTTTTCCAAGCCAATGTGAACAAGTATTTTACTCAGAGGTTCTAGGTGAGAACGAATGGTCATTTTATATTAGATATGATCCAAGAGGAAGGCCAGTAGAGTATACTGTAGAGGAAGAAGATGATATTGATCAAGAAGAAGATGATGCAGTGGCAGATGAGCAGGAAGATGCATTGACAGACGAAGAAGATATATTGGAAGATGAACCAGGCATAGGAGATGAGGCAACAATTATTGATGATGATGTCAATGAGGATATTATTCAAAATGACATAATTGATGATGATGATGACATGGCCGATCATTTCAACATCGTTTCTAAATCAGATGTTGGTATAGATGTCAATCAGTTGGATGAAGATCAAGAAGATACAGAAGAAGAATATTGATACAGATGTTATGTTCGAGCATGAGCTGGTATGTTATAACTTTATATTTTAATATGTAGGAATTTTTGTGTTTAAATAATTTACTAATTATGTGGGTTTGTTGCATGTTGTTTATTATTTCAAACCAATAAATAATGGCCTTACTATTGTACAAGATAAACTAAAATTATATGCCATTTTTAAATCAAACCTAATTTGGCATTTGAAAGGTTTTATTACCTATTTATATGGTGGAGCATTACCGCCATAAACTATGGTTTTAATAGTAATTTCAAATGAATTACAAAGGTTTCGGATTAATCATGGCGGGCCTTTCAAAATTTTACATTAATCACTATAGCTACCCTGCATGTAATCAGTACTACATCTCCTTGCCTTTTCTAATCGACTCAAACCTTACTGTATATACGCCTTTGTAGATCAGTACTATAGCTCCTTGCCTTTTCTAATCGACTCAAACCCTACTGGATATACGCCTCCTACTACAAAGAACCTCCTGTCGCACAAGAAACTCTAGAAAGTAGGCCCTTGCTGCAAAGAACCGCCCGTCGCGTAAGAAACTCCAGAAAGCGGGCCCTTGCTGCAAAGAATCGCCCGTCACACAAGAAACTCCAGAAAGCAAGCCCTTCCTCCATCAGCAGGAAAAATGGTATGGCCAAATAGAATTTTTCCAGATTTTGAAAAGTGATTTTACCATTTAGAATGCCTAGGATTTGAAACAAAGTAATAAACTAGGCTGCTCGTTTTCCTTGAATAGGGCATGCCTGTAGATTTAGTTTTGTTTTTAATAAAATTCAGTGTAAGACATAACAAATTCCCCAAACCTCAGTCTCCAGCATGCTTTCCATAAAATTTGGAAGTTGATTTCCATCATCACAATTTGGTCTTTACAAGAAGAAAAATTGATCACCATTTCCTACCATTTTCCTTCAAACAATATTAAGCACATGCAGTCATCATCCGAATTTGATAATACATCACATATCACACAAATTTCATCTTCATTTTCAACCACAGGACAATCAATAAACTCACCCCCATATCTTTCCAGGGCTATCATGCACAATTGACTCAATCCCATATTTGGCATAGTTGTAAAAGATGAGGGAATAGTTTCCCTGTACCATGGAAAATTAACATCCCAGAGGCCTGATGTTCCTACAGCCAGTACTTTAGAAATTGCGTTTTTCTCCATGGCCATGTTTTCAGGGTTGGTCACTTTCTTTGCCTTTCCATTGCTGGGAAAATTCTCTGAAAAGCTCTATACTAGTGCAGGGTGAAAATTAAACCCACATATGTTCATATTATAGTCACACATGAACATACTATTGTAATAATCAAGTGCTTGTAATTGGAAAGTATCAAGAAATCTAATTTGTGATAATTTATTAGCACAATCACCACCCCAAACATTGGCACAATTTCCACGTGGCATGGATGATACATCTCCCTTGATAGGAGTTATACATTTAGCATAAGGGCCAGATAATTTAGCCATGTGGATATAATTATAGCTAATGCTAAACCTCAATCTCCATCATGCTTAAAACTAGGATCAGATCAAAATCTGGCTACAACTATCATTGAATGTAGATAAGTATGCGAGAGAATTTCTATTCTTATTTTACGCTGGCGAAGCCATCTTCGTGCTTTTTAGGCAGCATCCACTTTCTCATTATATCTTGGGAGTTCTGCAAGAGACACCTAGTCACACTGGGTCAAACCCAGTTCACCTTTTCCTATTGATTAGCCTCCAATCTGTTCACTTTTACCTGGAGAGATTTAACATATCTAATAGTCTTATTAAGGAAAATAGCAGTGTCCATGTAATATTCACGAGAGATTATATTTATCAAAAGTTGGACCATTCCTTTAATTCTCTCTTTTTTGGATTTCTTGGCAGAAGCAGATTTCCCTGAAAGAGATTTATGTGACTTTCTGCATCTAAGTGCACTATTCTTTGTACTTCCCTCAGTCAGCATGCTAACAGCACTCAATGCACAGATATTCTTGTTGTTGCATTCATTCTCATTGAAATTTTTGAAATTATTGGTTTGGATGTCCACTTCCTGGGTTGGAGTGACCAGAAGGAAGCTATCAAACAAAATATCTGGATCCTTTTGATAATAAAATGCTACAAAAAAACCCACAGACAATGACTGTAGCTGTCATATCGACTTACAAATAGTAATCAGCCCATTCCTATCCATTTTCTATTGAATCAGCTGATTCAATTACAACCAACGAAGTTACAATACAAGTCTGTAATGCCGAGTTCTAGGATAGTTGGACGCTTTTCCGGAAGCAAGAGTTATTCAAATTAAGAAAAGAGGAGGGTTTCAAGGTTTCAAGAGTTTAGTTCTTGACTCTAGATGAAAACATGGAATGAAGGGAAACCAATGAGCCTTCTTATATTCGACCTATGGAGGAGAAGCCCTGAACAAGCTAGTCAAGTGATGTAGCACTTAGCCCCACACACACTATTTTTTAGCTTCGATCACCTTTGTATTTTTCCAGAGTATCCTGGGCAGGGAAATCTTGCCACTTTATAACACTTGTATATTTTACAATTTCTTTAATAGCAGTCTCCCAATTATTCACTTCTTTCTTGAATACCAAAACAAAGTTGTACATATCCAAATTGAGGATCACTAACATTTATTCATGGCCATTTACACTCTCACTTCTACACTTCCTCCTCCACCTCATTATAGATCATGACATCTATGTTACTAAAAAGTTCGTTGATCGATTGATATTGTTGTGAATCAGTCAACACAAATCATTTGATTTAACTCTCAATTTTTCTACAAAAACATATTCTAAGAGGCACGGGTTTTCCAAGATCCAAACAACTACACCATTCATCCAAATACAGAGTTAAATACATATTTTTAATCACCTATAGTCATATAAGGGACCAGTTGTATCCGAAATGAAGCACATGACAATGACGGTCGATTAATATAGGGTCATATATAGAGTTTTCTTCATATAAGGTCTTGGTTTTTCCTCCTTCTCAATCTGCATGTGTTTTATGTTGTGGCTCTAATGTATCAAAATTTATATAGAGGTTAACATCCACTAGGTGTTCCAAGAGGATTCTTTACTACATCAAGCTCAAACCTCTATCTCATTTATTTCTTGAAGCTCAAATGTTGTGTGAGCCTTAGGCCTCATTGCACACTAAAGAAGCCCAGAGAAAAGGTAATTAATAGATACCAAATAATTATCTCTACATGGAGTTACAACACATGAGAACAAAAAACGTATTAAGATAGGTCTAATGGGAAAATAATTTTAAACAAGAAGAGAGGTAGGTCTTAGCGAGAATAATGGAGTTATTAGAACCACCAAATATTTTATATCATGTCATATAAAGGTGTAACTCCAAACTTGGATCATATTTCATTAACATGAATCTATATTTAATATGGCAATATGACTCTTGATTTCATCTTTCAAGAGGTTAATTATGAAGCTTATTTGTTTCGATAATTAATATACCTTTTGAGATTTTAAAATTTCACTACAAATAACCCAGTTTAGTCTCATTGTCAACTCGTCTCTTTTTTGGGTGCCTTAATGTGCAATGACATGTTTCCAGGGCTGAATTCAATGCAAGGCATATTTGAAACTCTAACTCTGTCTTCTGGTGTCTTATTAGAGATTGTTTCAGTTTTCATTTTTTGTTTTCAAGTTAGATATTGTTTTCAAGTTTTTACATTTATAATTTTATTGCAATGTGGCATACTGATCAGCGCAGTACAGGAACAACCCCGAGACGGGATGATCGCGGAAAGGGGCCAGTGGAAGAACATATAAAGTGCCAGCATTGCTCTATCTTCAGGTATTTTAGTTATTTACATAATTGAAATAATATTAATTTTGTTCAAATATGCAGACACATGGCCATGGTACGCCTGATGATTCCCTCTATGAGGAAGAGCTTTCTTCATCCCTATCTCCATTTCTCTTGCTGCGAAAAAAGTTGTGAAAAGCAAGGTCAGAATTTGATACTTTGATAGACGTGCCTCAAACAACTAAAACAAAAGAGAGGATAAAAAAAATTATGACCCAGCTATAAACATATCAGGTAATAATAAAAAATCAAAAGGATATTTTTTTTTTTCTACATGAGATGAATTGTGATAGTTTGATTTTTAATTTTTATATTGACTAAACTAACAAAAATTTCTTTTGTATGTAGTGTTATCTGACACTTGCTAAACCCAGTGTTGGTGGTAGTGGGATACAAGGGCAAGATATTTCCCAGCAACCCTCTCGTACACCTTCTACTCCTTTAGGTGCCAGCCAAGAAACACACCCTACCCAAGAGGATACCCAGCCAACCGTTCAACGTGTTGGTAGTGATGAGGCTGATATGGCCAACTTCACTATTGCGTTTCCTGGAGCTACACATGTCAGCTCCACGGGGACCATTAATGGCACGTTGTTGGTGAACGATGAAGGTGTCCCTATAAAGCATGTACAACTCCTAGGTAAGTTTTAATGTTTTAACTATTTCATGTACTCTATCTAAAACATATTTTATCATGATTTTTATTTTTAAATTAATGATAATATCTTCTTCTTTTTTTTCTGTGTAGGAAACAATGAGTTCTACAGGTTTTTGGAGAGCCATGCGTTGGTAATTTTTGGCCCAGCCATACGCACAAGGTGGAATTCCCATAATTCCAACTTGAAAAAATAACTTCTAGATTATCTAGAAGCCCTTTTTGGGGTGGGCACATTTGACAGAACAGCGGTGGCTCGGGTAGCTGGCAAATATTTGAAATATACCAGGGACACCTATAGGACGCAATTGCAATTTAGCCCTAGATACGAGCGTCCTCTCACAGTTCCAGAGAGTGAGTGGAGAGCACTCATCCATGACGGAAAAGAGAAAAGGGCAAAGAAAGAAGGAAAAATGCCAACTGGACCCGCAAGGTAAATTACAACTTTAATTCAATAGCTTTAATTTTCTCTATGTCTAAAATAAAAGTGTGCTACGTCGTATCTGACTTCAATATTTTGATGATAGGTTGTCTGACACCTTGAAGGCAACCAAAGCTAGGATTGAAAAAAAGGGCCATCACAAGCTAGGCCAGGGCAGCTACTTGAAATTAGCCGCAAGAATTGTAAGTAGCTAAACATCTTATAATTAATTATATCGGCTTCCAACATTTTTGTAATCCTATAAAATAACATTAAAAATGCACAACCATATGTAATGTAGGGTGATGACTTCGGAACAGAAACTACAAAGGAAGATAAAAATATCGCTTTCCATTTTGGCTATCAAGTTGTAGTTGAACGTCGCAGAAGCTTGGGGTAGGTCCCAAGATCTAGAATGCCTGATAAGGTAAAACGTTAACCTTTCAATATGTTTGTTTTCATCCATAAATTTAATGTATAACAACTTTGTTTAAATCAGGGGAGCAGCATTTCCGATGAGGCAAATAACCCAGTTGTAGATCCAGATGTAGATGTTCCTCACGTGCAACCTGATCATTGTAGTGGGGACCAGGCCGACAATGCTACTATCAGTGAGGGCCGTGACGGTAATTAATTTCCACTTATATTTTTTTCTAATTATACCTTTATGGTTGTCCTTATAACGTTTTTTGTTTAAATGACAGAGAATGTTTCCCTTGAGGATCTTACCACCAGAGAGGAAGATAGGGCAATAGTCCCAACGGTGACAACTGGTGCACCATGTAAATAATCTCATTGCAATTTTTATTATTATTATTACCGAACTAGTTCAATGATATTTAAAAAATAGCAATTAAAATTTAATATTATCTGTTTTTGTAGGCGATGCCCCGTCACTGGATGAGACCAGACATCGTGACTATGCAACTAGGTCAACAGTGCGGGTCGAAAGGCACAAAACAGGAGCAGAGCACGATGATATTGATGATGTAATTAGGAGCTTTAGAAATAGGAAGAAGAAAAAGAAAATTTGATAATGTAAAATATTTTATTATTATAAGACAAACGTTACCATACTTGGAACATTTTTTGCGTTATATAAAAAACTCATTTATCATACTATTTTTATGTCAAGCACTAATTTCAATGTTTCCTTGCGTACTTTTTGTTTCATTGTTTTTTTATTAGTTATTGAATATTTTTTTTTATGCTCATGAAAGTAAAAAATGAAATATAAATTGGGTATTAAGGAATTGAGAGTGATGTGAGAGGGGGGAGGGGCCATAAGAGCTTCCACCTTCACGTGGTTGGCCCTGTTTAGTAGAGATTAATTTATTGGAGCAATTTAATCTTGGAGCAAACCTCCCTCGATCCAACGTAGCAACAAAAAATTCATTGTTGACTTAGTTGCTACTCTTTCAGATCGTGGGAGGCTTGTTCCAAGTTCATGTGACTCCAATAAATTGTTCTTGAAACGAAGAGGAGCTTATTCAGGTATGTTTTGACATTTCCAACATATGTTCTAACATTATCATAAGAATGCATCTTAGAGTAAAAAATACTACATCAATTACTTGTATTTATTGTATAGATAATGATGGATTTTGATTGACTTGGCAGTGCAGGTACAAATCCTCTTGCATCATGAGCAATACAACTTGTCAACCAGGGTCATGTCCGGGATATTTTTGCTTGTGCGCTTGACCAGGTTCGTAATGTCACATTTTGTAAGTTCCTTTACAGTTCATAATTCAATATTAAGCTTGTTCATGATTATTATCTGGGTTTTTTGTATGTGTTTTTTCATCTATTTGATTGTAAGCAACTCTGCATGTTTCCTGTTGTTCACTATGATTTCTCCCATTACCACTCCCAGGATGAATCCGAATTTATTGTTACATAGGTTACTTTATTGTTACTATGATTTCTCCATTTACGATTTCATAGGTGACATCATGTAAAGTTGTTAATCTCAGGTTGGTGATGAGCTTTAGTTCTCCAGATTTGGGGCTTTTCTGATATTTTCTCCCTCATGTCATTCCTGCATCACCTCATTGTTTGAGCATGCCAATTGTCTACCACTTGTACCAATTGGCACATGTCAATCTCTGAGTGGTGCCACATTCACCATAAAATTTGGCGCAATTTTCGACGGCCAAATCGTCGCTATTCCAACACATAGTCGTCGCAAGAGCGACAGTTCGAGGATGGGAAAAACATGGTTTTCCATGACGTCGCATTTCCGACGCATTTACAAATTTTCGCACTACCGACACTTTTTCCGTCGCTTCCAAACAAGCGTCTCTCTTCCGACATTTCCCAAACCGTCGTGCTTCCAACGTTTGTAAACGGTCGCACTTCCGACGAAATGTGGTCCGACGTTGTTAACGTTGCTCTTCCGACGTTTGTAAACTGTCACAATTATGACGAAATGTGGTCCAAATTTTTGGACGTCGCTCTTCCGACGTTTGTAAACGGTCGCAATTCCGACGAAATGTGGTCCGACGTTTTTAACGTCGCTCTTCCGACGTTTGTAAACTGTCACAATTCCGACGAAATGTGGTCCGGCGTTTTTAAGATGTCGCAAGTCCGACGCTTACAAGGCATCAGTATACCGACAGCGGGTTCAATTTTAAAGAAAAAAATTGAAACTTTAAAACAGGACAGTAAATCTCCAATATTTGTTATGAATTGTGGGCGTTCCAATGACCGTGAAATATTAATATAATAAACCACCCCGCAACGCTTCGACTATAAACAATCATTTTTTTTTCACAAGAGAAAAAACGTTGTTTTGAATATATTATATGAAGTAAAACAGTCCATGAAGTCATTACATTTTCACATCTGAAGATTGGAACCCAAATATCCATCCAGAAAAGTGGAAGTCCCACCCCGGACAATGATAGAAAAATACCCCATGTCACATACAGGGACATGATATAAAACCCAGTAACGGTCCACATGGAGATTATCGACAATCTGAGAAAGCATCCAAATATGCCCGAAGCATCTATAAGAAAGTGAAATAGCAGTATGTAGAATAGTAAAGCAATAGATAGAGTACCGACGTCCATTGTTCCAAATACAAATTAGAGTACCCAAAATCCTTGAACGGAGAAAAATGCTAATCATGTGAGGAGTGTGATATGTCCAAAATATAAAAAGACCATCAGACCATATCAATAAACCAGCAACATAGACCAACATCGCTAGTTTTGAAGGCAGAGTGATAAACATTAATCATTTTTTTTTCACAAGAGAAAAAACGTTGTTTTGAATATATTATATGAAGTAAAACGGTCCATGAAGTCATTACATTTTCACATCTGAAGATTGGAACCCAAATATCCATCCAGAAAAGTGGAAGTCCCACCCCAGACAGTGATAGAAAAATACCCCATGTCACATACGGGGACTTGATATAAAACCCAGTAACGGTCCACATGGAGATTATCGACAAATCTGAGAAAGCATCCAAATATGCCCGAGGCATCTATAAGAAAGTGAAATAGCAATATGTAGAATAGTAAAACAATAGATAGAGTACCGACGTCCATTGTTCCAAATACAAATTAAAGTACCCAAAATCCTTGAACAGAGAAAAACGCTAATCATGTGAGGAGTGTGATATGTCCAAAATATAAAAAGACCATCGGACCATATCAATAAACCAGCAACATAGACCAGCATCGCTAGTTTTGAAGGCAGAGTGATAAACATTAATCATTTTTTTTTTCACAAGAGAAAAAACGTTGTTTGAATATATTATATGAAGTAAAACAGTCCATGAAGTCATTACATTTTCACATCTGAAGATTGGAACCCAAATATCCATCCAGAAAAGTGGAAGTCCCACCCCAGACAATGATAGAAAAATACCCCATGTCACATACAGGGACATGATATAAAACCCGGTAATGGTCCACATGGAGATTATCGACAAATCTGAGAAAGCATCCAAATATGCCCGAGGCATCTATAAGAAAGTGAAATAGCAGTATGTAGAATAGTAAAGCAACAGATAGAGTACCGACGTCCATTTTTCCAAATACAAATTAAAGTACCCAAAATCCTTGAACAAAGAAAAACGCTAATCATGTGAGGAGTGTGATATGTCCAACATATAAAAAGACCATCAGACCATATCAATAAACCAGCAACATAGACCAGCATCGCTAGTTTTGAAGGCAAAGTGATAACCTATCAACACATAAAATAGTATCATAAAGTGGATACAGGAAAGGCT